>JASANE010005587.1:0-11827 GCA_030248225.1 Trileptium ribeirensis | reverse complement strand
TAAAATAATGTATAAGCCAATATTAAACTAAAATAATATATAAGCAAATATTGAACTAAAATAATATATAAGCCAACATAAGCTAAAGTAATATATAAGTCAATATTGAACTAAAATAATATATAAGCCAATATTAAACTAAAATAATATATAAGCTAATATTGAACTAAAATAATATATAAGCCAATATTGAAATAAAATAATATATAAGCCACTATTGAACTAAAATAATATATAAGCCACTATTGAACTAAAATAATATATAAGCCAATACTGAACTGAAATATATAAACCACTACTGAACCAAAATAATGTATAATCCAATATTAAACTAAAATAATATATAAGCTAATATTGAACTAAAATAATATATAAGCAAATATTGAACTAAAATAATATATAAACCAATATTAATCTAAAATATATAAAAGCCAATATTGACCTAAAATAATATATAAGCCACTATTGAACTAAAATAATGTATAAGCCACTATTAAACTAAAATAATATATAAGCCAATACTGAACTAAAATATTAATAAATTGAGCTAAAATAATGAAACCAATTAGAAATATTTAAAATAATAACTAATAAACCACTACTGAACTAAAATAATGTATAATCCAATATTAAACTAAAATAATATATAAGCTAATATTGAACTAAAATAATATATAAGCCAATATTGAAATAAAATAATATATAAACCACTACTGAACTAAAATAATGTATATTCCAATATTAAACTAAAATAATATATAAGCTAATATTGAACTAAAATAATATATAAGCCAATATTGAAATAAAATAATATATAAGCCACTATTAAACTAAAATAATATATAAGCCACTATACTTATATATGTTTAAACTAAAATGATAAAAGCTAATATATGAACTAAAATAATATATAAGCCAATATATGAATATAAAATAATATATAAAACACTAATAAACTAAAATAATATATAATCCACTATAAATAAAATAATATAATAATGTAATTCTCTTTTTAAGATAATATAATGAACTAAATATAATATATAAGACATATATAAATAAAAATTAAATGAATAAAATAATATACAAGCCAATGTTGAACTAGAATAATACATAAGCAAATATTAAACTAAAATAATATAATAAATCATCCAATATAATAATATATAAACCACTACTAATAAATAAAAAAATAATTATAATCCAATATTAAACTAAAATAATATAATAAGCTAATATTGAAATAAAATAATATATAAGATCAATATTGTAAATAAAATAATATTTTAGGCTGTTTTTAGAGATTAGAGATTTTAGACAAAAAGTATGTCAATTTGAACAAGTTCCGGTTAACTAAGTTCTTTATGAGTCGGGCAAACAACAGTTCAGCAAAACATCGGCCTGACGGTGTTTTGTTAATAATGATCGTATAGATAATAATATTCCTAAAATGGTTAAGAGTAAGACGAATTACTATGTTTTTGCTTTTTTGTTGCACCGCATACTTTAAAATTGAGCCAATTCTCCGATCCTTCTTTCCCACATAATATTTAAGAATAAGAACGTCATTGTGGACATATTCATATTGCAGGCACAGCGACTGATCTTTGAACAGTTAAGAGGGGCATTAATACCAGGTTAACTGATATGCTAGCAAAACACGTTTCTAATTCAATTGCCTTTATTGTTCGGTTTAGTCATTAAGTTTGCGCTGCATCAAGCTTTGTGTCCACAAATTATCTACCTTACTTTGACAAACTTCCCCAGGCCAAATTATTACGTTTTGCTTGGTTTTGCATACATTTGCCAGTTCTCAATATTCTTTTCATGAACGAATTTAATAAACATGTTTTGTTAGCACAGACTTTTCTGCTTTTATCGCTCCCAACTCTTCATAGTTGTAAAGAGCTTATAAATAAAAAATTTGAAAAAACCTGGTTAAAGGTAAATATTTGGTATTCGGCCGAATAATGGCACTATGCGACCGAATACCGACTATTCGGCACATCCCTAGGTATATAATTGGTGTTTTAGAACGCAACTTCTATAACTTTCGTCTTTGTTTTCGGTCTTTCGTATATGTTCAGTTCTGATGGATTGCGTTTAAGAATATTAATAGTTAAGAAATACATTTATATAAATCGTTTTGTCCGTATTGCTCTCTTTACAGATGATGATAATTTTACCGTCGTAACGCCATCTGATCGCCATACATGGGCCAAATTGTTTGCCGAATACTTTGTTTGTGCCGCGCACTGTGACGTTCCACACTGTTCTGCTCAGTCGGACGATATGCTGTGGTATGTACGGCCACAGCTCTCGATATACGATCAAATGGTTACGGGAAAGGTAAGCAGCTACACACACAGTATACTCGTCGCAATTGACTGTCGCTTTACGAGCAAGCGAACAACGACCAAATTATAAAATTTCAAAATAAAATTTTTATTTTACGACGAACAGTGGTCATGTTGTGGCGAGCAATGTGTATATTATATAGGCATCGTTTTAGTTCACGACTAACGCTTCTAAAATGTTCTGACAAAACTGTGTTCGCTAAGAAGTTTGTCATCAAACTAGTTTCCGCTGTAAGTTAAGAGTGTGAAAAAATAGTTCTGTTTAAAAACCTAAATTGTTTTGTTTGAAGTTATGTCAGGTCGTGACGAAATTTCGCGGAGTTATGGAGCCGTGTATCGAAATTTACTAGTATTCATTGATGCCACGCGCCATATTTAACTATGCCCTCAATATTCCATATTTGACTTAATGCACCATATTTGACTTAATTATATGCCCTCATTATTCCAAAAAATAGTCTTTTGCCAATTGGTTGAGCCTGTTTGTGTGATCGGCCATAGCTCGGGAACGATTCAAGCAGTTTTCCAAGATCTTGGGATCATTCGAACCGGTATAGTCCATTTACAGTGTATATCCTCGACCAGATCTGGTTCGGGGATGAGAAGACAAAAAGAGACGTTTTTTACTCCATATTAGCGCCATTCACGAAAGCAATATATATTATTTTTATGTTAACTTTGGAGTATTTAGTGGTTGGTTTTATTTCATGGTAAAATGATAAATGCCGATGCCTCTTTTTGTTTTTCCACTAAGGGTCCGTTTCTGGCGTTTGGGGTTTGAGGTATGGCACCCTCCCGGTTCCTCGACCCAAAATTCGAAAATTTGTTCCGAGGTGTTGGGCGACTGAAAAGTTACGCTTGGGGGCTTTCGGGCACGGGAAAGTGATTGCCGGTGTTGGTTTTGCTCTGCGATTAATGGTTCCATGAGTACAGGGTTTAGCGCCCCATGGTTCCTCCACCCATAATTCCTAATTTTATTGCGACGTCCTGGTTGTCCTGATTGGCTGTGCACGCAAAACACGCAGATGTACCCATGCTTCTCTACGCTCAGCAATCTCGATAGATTTACTAGTATCTGGACCTTGTCAAAATTGAAGCGGGTTTGTACAGACATGGCATTTTCCTGTTCCAACTGGCCGAAAATGTGTGCCTTCGGATTCGAGCCCCCTGGCAAAATGTTGGACTTTCGTTGGCTTAATGTCTCCTGGCTAGATATTTTGTTTAACCCCATCGCTAAAAATGCAGGCATTTGACACAAACATCGAAATTGTTTTATGGTATCTCATTCTGATTTTCTAAATCTGATTAAAACAGGAAAAATAGTTTAGTGCTTGTTTTATGTCATTAGAGACATTTTTAGTATTTTAAGCTGGTGTTTTTATTCTAGGTTTTTCATTAAGAACACGGTGAATTTTTTAAATAGATTTAGATGCTCTGAACCAGGGCGGAGATGGCAAAAATTCGTGCTGCGTGGCAATACCGGGTACCCCATGGTTCCGAATTACGGATACACGGTTTATGCCTCCGATAATATTTTCTGCGCACGGAGAAGCCAGGGTGTACCTTTCCCATGGGTGGAGCGGCCAACTATCTCAACGCATCACATCACCGTTTGAAATAGTTCACAGCATAACTTGGTGCACAACTTGGCAGTGACCGAAATTTAATGTATCTGCTTGTCTGAAAAAATGATGTTTCTGCTAAAGTTGCACATATCACTCGATTATGTTTGAAATCAACCAGAATCGTTCCTTAACGATTTTACTGTCAAATTAATATCTCTCTGAATATAGTATGTCTTCAGTGGTTTGGTTACGTGTTGCGTACAGGGCATCAAGAATAATTGTCTATATAGGTTTTTCGGTACACTGCATACGATGATTTGGTTATTTAGAAACTAGCGCAGATATTTCGCGCGTTTTCACTCGTTTTTGATGGGTTTTGGGTCGATGAGTCTTAGGGTTTTAATGTGTTGTATCCGTGGGTCGGAGCGTAGGTACGCAGAAGGACTCGAGAATAGAGTAAAGATAATTTATTTGAAAATAAGTAGAAAACAAAACAAGTGACGGGAATGCACAATCAGCACTCACGGTGCACTGATTACCGCTGCTGGGCAGCAGTATGTATGCCCGAACACACACATAGCTACAACATTCGAGAAACATAGAAACAAATTGAAATTTATAGAATGTGCTTCAGTCAATGTTGTAAACAATGTCAGCGTGGTAGTTTTGGAGAACAATGTTTTCGTAGAATAATCTGGAAACGTCTTCGCTATGACAATGGGTTCAAGATTGCAGAGATTTTAGTGCAGTATATACATCAAACAATAAACCTATTTCAGCTGATTACAAAATGCTCACTCGATGAAACCACGCTCGCTTCGTTATCTTCTCTCTTGCGAGACACTAGTTTTATGCGCGTCAAACTCTGACTTACTTGTCTTTTTAAACGTCAATATCTGTAATACAATTTTAGCAAAGCGTGATTGAAGTCTTTCGACGACAAAGCAAAAAGATGCCATGTCCTGGAGATCTGACGGTTGACTGGCAAGAAACGTGCTATCTCAATCTTATCCTTCAGCAGGTGCGTCTAGCGCTATAATACAGAGCGAGCGTACAGAGCAGAGTTTCCTGAAATGGAGCACAATGTGCAAAAAATTGTTTGTGTTAAGTATAACTCTTCACTAAAATGATTTCTCAAAATTTTTTTATTTGACGCGGAATAGAATATAGTTCTTAACCAAGCCGCGCTGCATGGCGGTATACACGATATCCTTCAAAACAAGTACTAATTAGAGATTTTTAAATTTTAACCCTTGGAATTCGCGCATACTTTGTTTTGAAAAGTTTATTGCAGTGTGTATAGTGTAACATATTTTACCTGTGTTACGGGTTGGCGGACCCCTTCTTAATTCTATGTATATATTATCGACATTTGAAAATGAAATTTTATTTAGAATTTGTGGACACGCTTGATTTTATAACTGTAATAATTGTGCACTTGTGCTCACGTAATGAGTGGTGCTTCATACACTTGTTTTTGTTGGTAATGCGTACTTGGGTTTAATTGTTGGTCATCTTATTTTTAACTGAATTCGAGTGGAATGAGAGAGCGAAGCAAGCGAGCGAGTGAAACGAGAATTTTCAATTCTGGCTCTGGAGGGGGGTTGAGGAGGTCCTGTCTGTGTGTGTGTCTGTCGCACCTGGATCTCGATAACGGTTGGGCGGATTTTGATGCAAGATAGCTGATTCGGACCGCAATTTGGTCGATTTAGTTGTAGTGACGGAGCCCGATTTTTTAATTTTCTCCCGTGGGAAAAGTTATGGGACAAAATGACGCCATTTTGGCACATTTTTCGGGCAACCCTTCCAGTTTTTGCAACTTTTCTCAACAAGTAAACGAGGTATCCCCAAACTAATAGGTCTATTCCATGTAGGTTTACCCGGGCTTTCCAATGATATATAACAAGTTTTTCAACTACTTCCCAATCTGGAGTCTATAAGCTTATAGTTGGCGCCAAATTTCATATTTGGTGGATTTCATATGTGGTGGAAAGTCGTGCGAAATGCACCTAAATGTGTGTTTTTTGTTGCTTTTAGTGTCTTGTATGGGTTTTTCTGGGCAACAAGCTCATTGTGAGTGTCAAAAATATTATGTGGCAAATATTTTTCACACTTCTGCTTCATACTTGGTATGAAAAATGAGATTTTTCTCAAGTGTCGGTTTGAATTCTTTAACGTTCTTTTCGCGGTCAATTTAGGGTTTTATTGAATTATTAAATTGTTAGTTGGTTGTTTTTGTACTCGTTGTATGATGTTTTGTCTACTGCATACGTTGGCTATCAAAAGAGGCGGGCGTAACTATGACTCATCAGTTACGGTTTATATAATGCTGCAACTGCGTACTGTGTGTAGGCTTTGTTTGTGTGTGCTTTCTACAACAGACTTCGTAGGATTGTTCTCACCACTCGAATTCTGGCTCGCAAGCGAGCTTCACTAGTATTTTAGTGAGTAAAAACTGTAGTTTATCATATCTATATAATGAACTAAAACATTGAACAGTAAATCGGAAGGCGGTTCAGCGCCTTGATTGTTTTCGATATTTTAGTGAGTGAAATAAGAAAAGTAGTTAGGGAATACTTTGAACAATCAACCGTAAGGGGTTCAGTGTTTTGCTTGTTTTCGACCTTTTAGTGAGGAAATGACTAAGGACCTTATTATCACTGAAAAAGTATTTTTCGTTTATAACATGCTTATAAAAGTTGAACAATATGCTTTAAAGCGGATTTTTACAAATAAAGCTAAATAAAAGTTTTCAAAGGTTACAAATAGGGGTTCCTTTTCCAATTCGCGAATTTTTTCTTGCACACTACTGGCGTATTCACTCAAGTGCATTAGCGCTTATTACTTAATAAATTAATGCTAGAAAATCGACGCTTACAATTACTGTCAAACGTAATTTTGTGTCAACTCACACTGTCTCTCAAACGTGAAGAGTACACATCGTTACCGTTTTGGTTCAAGCAAACTGTCGGAAATCAGTGCTGTTCGTTCGATTCTCGGTCAGAAAAAGTTAAATTCGGTTCAAACCATAATAGAATTCTGTTCAAAATCTCTTAGAAATTTGAACGTGCCATTGTGCGATTTGATCGACTCCTGTTCGAAGTTTTTGTTCTCGGATAGATAAATTTTGATCGACCTCTATGCGATGTTTCTTCGCCCGAAGCGCGGCATTCATTACAGATGAATTCTGTAGCCGTAAAAACAGACGTGTTTGTATAATTATAGCTCAATAATTTCTTTTAGATCGAATATACCCTAACATGTGCCGTGTGTACGAAAACCAGTCCTCAGAATCTTCAAATTTTGAAGAAAAACACGCAGGTAAGTAGTCCGTGCTCGTAGACGCTCATGGGAATTCTGGACGTGGACAGGTGATGTTCTTGAGTTACTGCGTAAATTAGGATTAGCATTGAAACCTTAGTTGTGATAGTGGAGTGCGGTGCCTGTTGATCGCATTTATAGTATAAAAGACTGACTAATGTAAGGTTCTGGCATCTCTATGCTGTATTCGAGATTTCGCACCAGTTTAGTTTAAGAAGATTGGTGCGTTGATAAGAGAGCAAAACGATTTTGGAACCGAAAGATTGTTATTGAGAATGCCGCCCCGGTGAGTATTATCGGAACTCATGAATTGTGGTGTTAGCTTTTAAATAATTCGTGCTTTGACAGCTCTGTGTAATCTGGAGGGTTTATGTTGAACGAAATTACACTCGAACGCGTCCGTTGAGTGTGAGCAATATTCGGGAAGATAAGGATGATTGTATTTACATTTTTATTGCACAGAGTTTCGTATAATGGGAAACCTTCAAAATTTTGCTCCTTATGGGGAGACAGAGTGTTCACTTGTCTATAACTAAGGCTTAGCCAATTATCGGTGTCGGCCGATATCATTCGATCCATGACTTTAGACGTTTTTGTCATAGTTGTTCGCTCACAGTGCTGTTTAAGCCATGACTAGGTATTTTTCGTATGTCTTGTCACCCACATAAACCGTTAAGCGGGTCTTAAGGTTCCTGCGGTCCGCCCTCTCTAACTTCTTGCTACCGAAACATTTCTTTGGCATTCTATACAGACTCATGTGCTGTTCGACATACGGGTCTCAGCCAGGGTTTTTTAAATGGACCTGGGTCCAAACCTTAAACGCTGGGTCTAGACTAACAATGTTTGGCTCGAGAATTTCACGAAACTTTACACAATAAAGAAACGTAATTACGAAACGCAATTCGACATTATTACATAATTACAAATATATAAATTCTTTTCTGCTTGTCCCAAGCCAGGTTAAACGATGAGGGCCATTCGTGAAACCAGCAGTGAGCAACTATATACAGATGTAAGCAGAAGCAGCTGAAGGCCTGCACTTTGTAATATATATGGGTCCAGACCCACCTGTGGACCCAAAAAATCCTTGGTCTTAGCGTCTCCCAGGAGTAAGCATGTACCATCCCTGCTGGAGTCCTGGCAGCCCTGAGGTAGCACATTGAATGAACGCAAGACAATAGCCCAAAAGCATCGATATATTTTCGTATTTGGCCGAAATGGCGAACTGTTATGTTAAGTGTGGTTAATATGTACGATGGTCTTGTTATTTAACGTCGGACTTGACTATATTGTACCTTTTTATGGGGTTTATCGACGAACCCGATTATCAAAATGTTTTCATTTGTTTGGTTATGTATTGCTTGCAAGGCGTGAAATATTGTCTATGTTATATAGGTTTTTGTAAACGCAGAATACAATGATTTGGATATATCGAGTCTCGCACGAATATCTCATGCCTATTCATAGCTTTAAAAATGGTTTATGATAAATAAACCGATTTCCAGAATAATGGTCTATCTTCGGTAATTTGGTAATGTGTTGTATACCAGGGCGTCAATAATGGTACGTATATAATATCGGCATGCTGATTACGAAATTTTGGTTACCTAAATACCACCACGAATATTTAATGCATTTTCAAGGTTTCCAACGGGTTTAGGGTTAACGAACCCGATTTCCAGAATATCTGTCTTCAGTAGTTTATTTACATTGAGTACAAGGCGCCAAAAATAATATTTATATATAGGTTTTTCAGTATGCCATATACGGCTAAAATAACCCTGAGTGGCGAGGGGCGTAAATAAAATGCAGACCATTCTTTTTTCGGTATGCTGAACCTAAGTCTTAGCCTAAGCTAAGGTCATAATAAACGAGACATGCACTAAGCCTAATTGGGAGGGGGGCTGTCGCCCCCGAACCCCCCGCTCTAAACTGTTCTTTATTCTAACGTTATACCGTTACGCCCATCAGGCTTACTGTTTGGGCCCGTATACGATAGTTTCCTTATCTAGAGATGACCAGCACGAATACTTGATGTGCACTAAAATAATGTTATCAATATATTTGGGGTCGACGAGATCGTTAAGGCACTTGAGCGAGTTCAGTTGTTGCAGTTGAATTGCATGGTGGCACATTGGTTTAAACTGACATTGGGTATGTCATGTTGTTAACTCTTTTGGATGGCGCAGGTACGCGTAATATGCTAAATTTTGGTGTGAAAAATAGTAGGATTTTTTTTCCATTTTTTAGTTCTAGTTCCACGGATAATGCTACAATGCGCCTAGAAGTGCTAATTGTTTCTAAAATTGATTAAAATCAATTGCATCCACTTATACAGCTAAATGCAACGTGAAAAAATTGAGGCTTCAAGTTATTTTTCTTGAAAGTAATATGAGTTATAAATTTCAGCTTTTCCTATTTTTGTCACTACAGGAAGAAATAGAAAGTTTTGCTGCGGTGTTGGCAATGGCCGTAGTATTTTAATGTATTTCTGGTTTACTATAATTATTATTGTCTTTTTGGGATTTTAAATGACGTAGGAAAGTTAATTAATGTGAAACGGTCATTAAGTCCAGAGTAGCCGCCCCCTCGCTACTACAACTACTCTTGCTAAACTAGTAACAACTAAATAGTACTCACCACAAATGAGTGTCTCCTTTCGAACGAACGAACATCGAAAAGAAATCGAACAAAATTATTTATTCTCGAACAAACCTCGAACACTTTTCTAACAAACTTCGAACAAATTAAAAAAGCGCGTCAAAATTTCGAATACGCCTCGAACAAAATTCGAACACATTTCGAACAAAATTTTGAATTTACTGAACGAACTTCGAGCGAACATCGAACGAACAGCACTCATTTTTGGCGAGTACTGTTGTCGCAAATTTTAAAGCATTATGCCAACTCAGACCTAAACTAGACAAAAAGAACGCCACCAAAATTAAACACAGCTTGGGATAGCCTTCTTGATTTAGGAATTTTACTCAAGTGCTTATATCACTTGTTGTAGAACGTGTGTTAGTGCTGTCGACGATGCATGACATTTTTTTGCAAAACAGTGCACGAATTCTAAATGGTAGAATTTGTGCTGAAAACTAATTGTAAGATACCGACTGGCATTAATAATCTGCCGACGCATGTAATTCAGCCAGCATAAATGGCCTTTTGCCTAGGCGTACCTATAGCTGAATAAAGTCGAGCCATACTATGGATATCTAGGACTAACGTAGCCGATACTTGTCTATGCTTGCACTGTAGTTGTCAACAGTATGATATCTTGGCACACAAAGAATTGTGTATCAAGTATATTTTTTCTGTTATTTTTTTATTATCGTTATTGTTTTTAGCGTGTTTACTCATCACCGAGCCGACGACGTATGGACAGCAAAGGGAGAAGACGAACAAATTACTTACCTGAGTATCTTCTTTATGACCTTATCGATGGATTTGAAGAGGTTCGGGTTTTAAATTTTTTATTGTGACTGCAAATAATTTTATTTTCCCGTTTGGATTATGTCACAGTTTTTTTAACTACAGTACTCGCCAAAAATGGAAGTGCTGTTTGTTCGATGTTGGCTCGAAACTTGTTCGATGTTCGTTCGATAAATTCAAAATTTTGTTCTAAATGTCTTCGAATTTTGTTCGAGACGCTTTCGAAATATTGACGCGATTTTTTTTAATTTGTTCGAAAAGTGTTCTAAACTAAATTTTGTCCAAAGATCTGTTCGACGTTCGTTCGTTCGAAAGGGTGACACTCATTCCTGGCGAGTACTGTATTTTCGCATTTAGAAATATATTTACAATTACAATATTCTTTATTGTTTTTCGTACAGAGTTTCACTTTTCCTAAACCAACGGTATTGCAGTTATTTTCAGCAACGAATTTTGATGAACCAAAAAGCGTCGTTATTTGTATCAAAAAAAGGAGTTTGTTACAAACTTCTGGTATTATATTTTTTCCGACAATCTTGCTGCTCAAAAATGCATATAATTTATGAACAGCGCCATAAAGTACCGCATTCGCCAAAATTGCCTATCAACATACAAGCACTTTACCGCAATTGACTGTCGTTATAGAAGAACGGTTGAACAAAGAACAAGCAAATTATAAAATTTTATTTTCCCACGAGCAGGTTGTGAGCGAGCAAATTATAAAATTTTATTTTTTTACTAGCAGGTTGTGAGCGAGCAAATTATAAAATTTTATTTTCCCAGGAGCAGGTTGTGAGCGAGCAACGAAGCGAAGCTTTGGCCATATTTTGTTTTATGTAGCAGTTATCAGTTTCGTCCTGATTCAGTACTTCAAGTCCTAAATGATATCATCCCTTCTTTACGTTTTAAGCTTCAGTTAATGCGTTAGTGCGCAATATTTGCTTCTTCATTTTGATAACTGAATATAAATGTATTCATGTTATTTTGCAATGTTGGAAAATATTACGCACAATCGCGGCCACAAATAAAGTGCAATCGAAAACGATCCCAATCGAAATCGATCGAGATTTCGTTTAATCGAAATCGATCGATTATTTTGCAATTCTGGCTGTGACTGTAATTATATTTCTAGAATTTCTACCCCACAAA
>JASANE010005586.1:0-34243 GCA_030248225.1 Trileptium ribeirensis | reverse complement strand
TATAATAAAATCGTTAAAAGTTATAAGGCACGCTTAGGCCTTAACCCCTCTGTCTATGAATTATGTATATCTGTGGTATTATTTTCAAGTTGTATGTACATATAGATAAAAATGTTGATAATTAAGAGCATCAATGAAAAAAATGTCCAAACTCGAGCTTTTATATAAAGTGTTCGGCCTGACTTACTTTCTTAAAAACAGAAATTTTATTATATATTTCGCAAAATTTTACATTCAATGTAGCAACTATTACAATTTATGTATGACTGTTTTTGCTGAAGCGGCCTTGTAGCCTATAACATAAATCACATGGGGTTAAAGATAATTATTGAATTGAAACAACTGGGAGATTTTCGAACTTTTGCTTAATTGCTGGGAGGATTAGACCGGATAAACATGGCATAAGTCTAATATCGGGGCCCAAGAAATGAAAAAAATTTTTATTTTCCCATTTGCGTAAACTTTTGCATACGGGGGTTTTTTAATATAGAAAATTGAGTTTTTTTTGACACTTTTAGCAAAAAAAAAATTTTTTTGACCAAAAAAAATTTTTTTGACGCAAAAAATTTTGAAAAAAATTTTTTTTTCTTTAAGTCACCCAAAACCATTTTTATATACCAACAGAAAAATCAACATATTCAACTTTCTTTTTGGACGCAATGCAGTGCAGCTTGGTGAGCGCAACTAAGCAGCATCTCTTAAATTTCATTAAGAAAGTCTTGTTTTTTTCTAGCACTTGTCCTCTCCGGCTTCCTCATTGTTGCCTAGTAGCATTAGTTTTATTTTTACGCTTCTCACATTTAGTTTACTTTTTCTCACGCTAGCTAATTTTGTAACACTTTCATCATTTTCAGCCTACTAATTTTTTGTTTCGATACAAATGCTTTTTGGAAATCGATGTTTTTAAAAAATAACCAAACAGCTTCGGGGCGAACGAACTGGTAGTTAAGTTTTTCCAGCGGCGTAGCGTGCGGGGGGGGGGGGGGGGGGGGGGGGGGGGGGGGGGGGGGGGGCGGGGGGGGGCGCCGCGGGGGCGGGCGCGGGGGCGCGCGGGGGCCCCCCCCCCCCCCCGCCCGCCCCCCCCCCCCCGCCCGCCCCCCCCCCCCCCCCCCCCCCCCCCCCCCCCCCCCCCCCCCCCCCCCCCCCCCCCCCCCCCCCCCCCCCCCCCCCCCCCCCCCCCCCCCCCCTTCCCTGCAATTAGCTGAGCAGCCAGCAACGCAGCGCCCATGGGTGGTAGGACTGGGTATCAGACGAAGCTCCGCAGAGCAAAGATTTGCTTGACTGTCCCAAGCCAGCAAAAGGAGGAGGGACGCCCGAATTCCAGCTCTATGTTGCAAAGTGTATTATGAAGAAGGAGTTTCAAGGGAATTCAAGAGATGCTGCTTAGTTGCGCTCACCAAGCTGCACTGCATCAAATCCAAAAAGTAAGTTGAATATGTTCATTTTTCTGTTGGCATTCAAAAATGTGGTTGGGTGAATTTCGGCAAAAAAAATTTTTTTCAAATTTTAATTTGGTTAAAAAATTTTTTTTCGCTAAAGTGTAAAATTGAATTCCCCACACCGGAAAACCACTATGCAAAATTTTAGGCAAATCGGAGCAAAAAATTTTTTTCATTTTGGGCCCCCATATTAGACTTATGCCGCCATTTTTCGTAGCTAAGGTACTTACAAATAATGTAACAACATGTTTGTATTTATCTATAGGTATGGCCTAGTGCTGGATAATAAATTCAAATTGATCATATCATTCTAGTATCAAAAAATAGGACAGCAGACAACATATGATTCCGGTTCAGCGCAGCTGATCTTTACGTTGACGAAATGGGGTTGACGTCGCCAGTTTGCAAAACAGTTCTTGTATTTCTGCTTCCGTCGTGCCACTGAACAAAGATAGCAAAATTGTATGAAAATACGTTTTACTTGAGGTTTCTAGCATTCGAGACTACGTTGAGCAGCAATATTAACCCATCATGGTCGTATGACATATTAAACGCGTCAACGACAGTTTTATCAACGCTCAAATATTGTACTGTCACGCCAAAAGCTTTCGCATTCTTGAGCCAGGTGTCGTTTTTTGGGCAGCTTGTTTCGATTTTGCCTGAGTTCTTAACCGCGCCCCGTCCCGAGATACCTAAGCTACCCCCAAAACGGCCAAATCTCGCTGTCTGCTACTGTTTAGAGCCTTGAAGTTATTTTTTTTTAGGATGGGAAACATATTTTTTTTGATAAGAGCTACTAGGTTGGGAAAAGTTAGAATCTATTTTAGAAACAGCCTAGCGTTTGTGATTATGGTTCTTCAAGCCCCTAAATACCCTAATTTACCTCCAAAATTTGGCCAAATTTCGGCTGGTCAGCTCCTGTTTGAAGCTGTAAAATTAATTTTGGCCTGGCCAAGTTTCTTGTTTGGGTAACAGATACTATGTCGGAGAAGGTCAAGAAGTTTATTTTTTGAATAGCCTAACTATGATTTTGGCTCTTTCTAGCCTCCGCAAAATTGGTGGAAATTGCAGCGCAAAAGTCACTTTTAAGACCCGCGAAAAACTTTTGCATTTAAATTTTTGAAACTGATGGATAGATTTCCTCTTGATCATGTTCCTTTCTATCTTTCACTTTATCGTAAAGCCGGTGATTAATGTGTATGAAAAATAGGGTAATGTTTACAGGAAACCGAAACAGATAGGTTAACGGGGTGGGGCGCTTGATGTGTACATTTTTACATACGAGTTGTCTCAGTACATGAAATACCCGTGAATATTGAATATAGATAGAATATTGCATTTGTTTTTCTAGTGTAAACAAAATCGGGATTTCCTACGGAATAGTAGTGTAGACATGAATATTCGGGTTTATTTACACTGAATAGAGCTAGTTCGGGGTGGTGAAACTGAAGACATTCCAGTAAAATAACGTAATGTCTCATAAAGTATACTATAACAGTACTAAAGTAGGGCTGTTGACATTATACACGATATTATTCATGGTAGTATTTGATAATATTAATTTGTCTTTTGAAAATGTACTCAGAGGCCATTCTTGAGTGGCATAAATACTTATGTTGATATTTGACATATCATTTTTCAGGCATTCTAGTGTTTTATCTCTTTAGTCCCAAAGATATTTTTTAAAGGTTGTTAAATTCGTTATGACTTTAACTAGTTTTGGCTTGTCACTTTTCGCGGAAGAGATATGTCCCTAAAGTAGCAACCCAAAAAATAAATGAAAATAGGATTAAGCTGAGTTTTGAGTCTTTGCGTTAACGTCGGTCTGGCAAATTGGAAATTATACACTCCTGTACTCTATAATCCTCCACATTTTAATTACCGTAAAACGACATATTAATCCATGAAGTAAAGACATTTGATCATAGTTTGTTTTTACTGCGAAGGGTTGTACTTAGGGATATATTATATGGGTTTTAAGAAAGTGAAATATCGCATAAGCTCTTTACCCCTGTTACGCCATCTGTTGCAGTTTCCTGTAAACATTATCATACACATCATTTACGAGGTTAGAGATAAAGTGAAAGATAGGGAAACATGATCAGGGATAAAATACCCACAAGTTAAAATTTTTTTTCTATCTAAAATTCCAAGCTTTTTCGAACCCAAAGGTGCATTTTCCCACCGCAATGTTATTGTTAGGTACAATAACCAATCCCAACATACCATAGCACATCGTACTAAATTGGAAAACTGTAGAGCATTTTTCCACAGCTACGACCAGTGACACGTCTCCAGTCCAGTAAGCAAATAAATGCAATTTTCAAAGCAAAGCCAATACCACAACGCATTACCTCGGTATTTCATTATTAGTGCAATAAGCATTGTTCGCCGACAGCCGTGTTTTACATAGACAATTAAGCAAGCATTACCTAACGTTATACTTTTCCAATAACATTTTGACGGGTTTACTTTTTACAAAGCCCGTAAAGAACATTTCATTTATTCCGACTAGATTAATTTATACGCAAAGATCATAGGTTATCCGAATCCTACTTTCTGGTAATTTGTTATAGCACTGCATGCTCGAGATATGTATGATATTGTATAACAATAGCCACGGTTTACAAATGTCTATCGGTGAAGATATTATTATGTTCTACGCATTTTTCTAATATTTTAGCAATTAATATAACTAAGAGCGCATTAGGAAAGTATGACACTTCCCTGCACTCACATGTTAGCCCATCTTTGATGATACGGACGTTTTCGGCGTGAAGTCCCTCTTAGTTGCTGGGAGGATAGCTCGGACCTCCCTAGTTTTTTTTTTTGGGGGGGGGGGATAAGCCGGAACCCCGAATTACGGGGGTCGGTTTGTAAGCAGCTGCCTATAAATTTCCCCGACCTACGCCCAATTTCTTGGGGGGTGGGTGGGTGGGTTTGAGCTACCACCTCGGAAACTGCGGGGGGTCTAGCATGTCGACCTCCCCAGAAACGAGGATCATGCCGAAACCGCTCCTATCTTTAAACACGGGCTAACATGTGAGTCAGGGGAAGTGTCATACTGTTTCCTAATGCACTACTTGATATAAGCTATCTCATTTAATACATCTAAACATACAAAATCAACGACTAAATCAAAGCTTTACAACGTGTTGTAATATATATTCATTTTATTAAAAAACATGTCGTACAATATACCAGCCACCGTTTTGCTTACTAAGTAGTAAGTGATTTACTTGTATTCAGAGTAGGCTAATAGGAGCCGGTGGGGAGGGTGGCACTTTTCATTTACAGGTAATCCGGTTTCGGCTGGACCTCGATATTGATTTTTGGATAGGCTGCAGTTTGTCCAAAATTGTTGCAATGTCTTAAGTTAACCGCTAGCTTCAGAGCGAATGAGCGCTCGGAGAGTATGCGATTAACTAGCGCTACTCTATTTGAAAGGGATGTATTTATTTGATACGAGACGGCTCAACACGGAACGCACAAAACAAAATAAGACACCGTAAAATGAGGCGAAGACCGACCGATTCAGATTCAGATGAGACTCAGTGACTTCCTCGAGAAGTTTTTATGGAGTAGTCACCACCAAAGTTTAGAAGTTGAGACATAAACGTGAAAAATCTTCCTGGTTCCGGCAAAGGTGCTTTTCCCTATGTTTTTTAATTGAAAATTGGACCTGCCTGCAACAGCACACAGCGAATGTTTAAAGTCTTTGTTCAAAACAACATATTTTTTCCATAACAGTGCTGGCTAAAATTGGGCAGCTAACTTTATCACCGGTTTCATCCCCGACCCTTCACCGGAATATCATGACTATATCGCTGGTGGCAATGAAATTTTAGTATTATAGCAGTCTTTCAACACCGTTATTAATTCTTTGTAACATCAATAGTTCAAGCGGATTGATTCCAAAAGTATTACGTTTGTTGGCGGCTAATATGGTTGAATCGCACCTTGATTCACTTCTTCCATGTATTTCTATCAGTTTTTATAGCGGTTGGTATGTTGCTTCCGTTGCTGGTATCTTCACTTCAATCTAGCTTTAGGATATAATTTGGATCAAGAAATAATAGTTGAATTGACCGTAGTCGATGAATAGACAAGTTGTTAGCTAGTTGGTAGGTAATATGCCGTACATGTATTGTTGTTCCTGCGCCTGACGAAGACCCTTACGGATCCGTACAATTACGACATAAACGACTTATTTGCTACTCTTACGCAGATATTCAATCTATTCAGTTTATATCCACATTAAAGACAAAATTGTGTTCAACGACTTTACACTAAGACTAATGCTTGCAGGAACGCATTAACGAAGTTACAACGAAGATTTGTTAACTTGTTTATAAAAAATCTATCGGCAAAGTGTATCACTATTGAACTTTTTGAGAACGGTCGAACCTGAACCGAACTATAATTTTTTTTATCAAAAAATTCAAGCTTTAGCTAAATTACTATGAATTAATCACCGGTAATTACTTGCCAAATGTATATTGTCGAATTTAAATTCTGCAATCTTAAAATTTTAAATGTCGAGTTCCGTGTTGGTGTTTTCAAATCATACAGCTTTGAATATTGACATGAGACACATATTAGAGTATTTTGTCGAAATATTAAACTTTAGCTTAACCTTGATTCCTGCAGTTCAGCGGTTTACCGATTTCAAACTTCTATTGTTCCAAATTTATAGCTTTATCTTTCAAACATTGGTCAATATTTTAATAAGTTTAGGTGGCTACTTATTTTGCAACGTTTGGACTGGCTGTTACATACGAAACCGATTATCCAGAAGCATTTGCTAAACGAAGTAAGAAGTATATTTTGTTTTACGAATGTGTAGTTTAGTGGTTGTGATCGAGTTTGCAGCTGGATCATAACGCATTTATGGCCATGTTAAACTGAGGTTTCATCTGTGGCGAGAAATTTTAAATAGCAGTTACGACGTCTGTATTTCAGCCTTTGTAAATTTTTTTGTTTTACGAATGTGTAGTTTAGTGGTTGTGATCGAGTTTGCAGCTGGATCATAACGCATTTATCGGCCATGTTGGAAATTGAGGTTTCATATAGTGGCGAGAAATTTTAATAGCAGTTACGACGTGTGTATCTCAGCCATTTGTAAATTTTTTTGTTTTACGAATGTGTAGTTTAGTGGTTGTGATCGAGTTTGCAGCTGGATCATAACGCATTTATCGGCCATGTTAAACTGAGGTTTCATCTGTGGCGAGAAATTTTGAGTGTCAGCTACGACGTGTGTATCTCAGCCATTTGTAAATTTTTTATTTTCGCAAAATTATAGTGATGTGCGAATGCTACATTCTTAGAATATGAAGCGATCTCGACAGCTTCAAGCTCGGATTACTTGGATTGCTTTTAAATATAACATTCAAATACCGCCTAGTCATCTCTTAAATTGTTTTTGTAAAAATATTTAGAACAAAACTTTTCAGGGTGGTCGACTAATTATCAGCTACCAGTGCTGGATGTGTGTCACTCTTTTAAAAATTTTGGCTCAGATTCATACGATGTTTTGACATTGTAAACCGTCCAAATTTGTACTTCACTTATTTATTGTCTGATGAATTTCTGCTCCTCGCCGTCGTAAGGTCGTACGTTACCTACCACTGGCATAAATACAATACCAATAACATTGAAATATTAAAGGTGCCAGCGAGTTTTAAAATTTTGACAAATCATTCTCAACTTACTTGTAGGCCCTTTACTACAGCTCTGACAGTGTACTTGGTAATATTTATGGGCTTCATTGCGGCGTCAACTCGTTACCGCTCATATTCTCCGTTCTCATCATCATATTACGAAAATTCTCCTCGCACTCCTAAGGTCGTACGTTACCTACCACTCGCATACATACAATACCGACAGCATTGAAATATTAAAGGTGCCAGCCAGTTTTAATAATTTTTCAAATCATTGTCAACTACTTGTAAGCCCTTTACTACAGTTCTAGCAGTGTACTTGGTAATATTTATAGGCTTCATTGCGGCACCAGCTCCGTTACCGCTCATATTCTCCATTCTCATCATCATATTACGAAAATGCTCCTCGCCGTCGTAAGGTCGTACGTTGCCTACCACTTGCATACATACAGTACCAACAGCTTTGAAATATTAAATGTGCCAGCGAGTTTGAAAAATTTTTCAAATCATTGTCAACTTACTTGTGAGCCCTTTACTGCAGGTCTGGCAGTGTACTTGGTAAAATTTATAGGCTTCATTGCGGCACCAATTTGTTACCGCTCATATTCTCCATTCTCATCATCATATTACGCACCGAAATGCTCCTCGCCGTCGTAAGGTCGTACGTTACCCAAAACTTGGATACATACAATACCAACAGCTTTGAAATATTAAATGTGCCAGCGAGTTTGAAAAATTTTTCAAATCATTGTCAACTTACTTGTAAGCCCTTTACTGCAGGTCTGGCAGTGTACTTGGTAATATTTATAGGCTTAATTGCGGCACCAGCTCGTTACCGCTCATATTCTCCATTCTCATCATCATATTACGAAAATGCTCCTCGCCGTCGTAATGTCGTACGTTACCTACCACTCGCATAAATACAATACCAACAGCTTTGAAATATTAAATGTCCAGCGAGTTTGAAAAATTTTTCAAATCATTGGCAACTAAAGGCGTGTTCACACGCTCAAACTTTTTGCTAAAATTTTGATCAAAATTTGAGCTCAAATTTTGATCAAATTTTGATCAAAATTTGAAAGCAAGTTTTTTGCATTTTATGCAAGTTTGAACGTGTGAAGTATTCAAGCTATTCATGAATGTTTCTGTAGCCAATCATGCACGAGATGTATTAACTGAAAAAGTTTGAGCTCAGATTTTGACATCAAATTTTGAAATATCACAATTTTCATTTAAAAATCAATATCGAAATTTTGATTCAAAATTTGATCAAAATTGAGCTCCAATTTTGAAACTTGAAATTCGAGCAAAAAGTTTGAGCGTGTGAGCACGCCTCCTACTTGTAAGCCCTTTACTGCAGGTCTGGCAGTGTAAATGGGAATATTTATAGGCTTCGTTGTTTTACTGATTTGTTACTGCCTATATACTCCATTCTTATCATCAGATTAGATGAAAAATGCTCCTCGCCGTCGTACTATCTTTCTTGACCTACCATTAGCATAAATACAATACTAATAACATTGAAAAGCTATATTAAAGGTGCCAGCGAGTTTTAAAAAAATTGATAAATCATTCTCAACTTACTTGTAGGCCCTTTACTAAAAAAATGGCAGTTGACTAGGAAATCTTGACAGGCTTCGGGGCGGCGCCGAACTTGTTACCGCCCCAGAATTCTCCGTTCTCATGATTTTATTTTTTAAACGCCCCCTCGGCACTCCTAAGGTCGTAAGGGACTTACGATCTTGCATACATACAATACCAACAGCATTGAAAATATCAAAAGTGCCAGCGAGTTTCATGCGATTTTCAAATAAGTGTCAACTTACTGGTAAGCCCTCTACCTCTTTTCCAAAAAAAAAATTTGGACATTCTCATTTGCTTCATGGCGGCACCAACTCGTTACCGCTCATATTGTTCATTTTTTTTATTGTATTACGAAAATGTTGTTCGCCGTTTGAAGGTCGTACGTTACCTACTACTAGTTAAATAGATGACCAACAGCTTTGAAAGATTAAATGTGCCAGCGAAAAAAAACTCCCAAAATTTTCAAAATCATTGTCAACTTACTTGTAAGCCTTTTTACTGTAGGTTGGGCAGTGTACTTGGTAATATTTATAGGCTTCGTCGGCGGATTACTGACTCGTCAACCCGGTCCTATTCTCCATTCTCATCATCAGATTACTCGAAAAAACACTTCTTTTTTGTAAGATCGTACGTTAATCTACCACTCTTAAAAATACAATACCAATAAACATTGAAATATTAAAAATGCCAGCGAGTTTTAAAGTCTTTGACATTTGATCATTCTCAAAACTTACTTGTAGGCCCTTGTTTGACCTCACAAAAAATCTGGCAGTGTACTTGGTACAATCACAAGGCTTCATTTCGCCGCCAACTCGTTACCGTTCCTTTGATATCGTCCGTTACAAAGAAAGTTGACAATGATTGAAAAATTTTAAAACTTGCTGGCACCTTTAATATTTCAATGCTTTGGTATTGTATGTATGCGAGTGGTAGGCAACGTACGACCTTACGACGGCGAGTAGAATTTTTTTAATATGATGATGAGAATGGAGAATATGAGCGGTAACGAGTTGGTGCCGCAATGAAGCCTATAAATATTACCAAGTACACTGCTAGAACTGTAGTGGGCTTACAAGTAAGTTGAGAATGATTTGTCAAAATTTTTAAAACTCGCTGGCACCTTTAGTATTTCAAAGCTGTTGGTATTGTATTTATGCGAGTGGTAGGTAACGTACGACCTTACGACGGCGAGAAGCATTTTCGTAATATGATGATGAGAATGGAGAATATGAGCGGTAACGAGTCGGTGCCGCAATGAAGCCTATAAGTATTACCAAGTACACTGTCAGACCTGCAGTAAAGGGCTTACAAGTAAGTTGACAATGATTTGAAAAATTTTTAAAACTCGCTGGCACATTTAATATTTCAAAGCGGTTGGTATTGTATTTATGCGAGTGGTAGGTAACGTACAACCTTACGACGGCGAGGAGCATTTTCGTAATATGATGGTGAGAATGGAGAATATGAGCGGTAACGAGTCGGTGCCGCAATGAAGCCTATAAATATTACCAAGTACATTGCCAGACCTGCAGTAAAGGGCTTACAAGTAAGTTGACAATGATTTGAAAAATTTTTAAAACTCGCTGGCACCTTTAATATTTCAATGTTATTGGTATTGTATTTATGCGAGTGGTAGGTAACGTACGACCTTACGACGGCGAGGAGCATTTTTGTAATATGATGATGAGAATGGAGAATATGAGCGGTAACGAGTTGGTGCCGCAATGAAGCCTATAAATATTACCAAGTACACTGCCAGACCTGCAGTAAAGGGCCTACAAGTAAGTTGAGAATGTTTGTCAAAATTTTTAAGACTCGCTGGCACCTTTAGTATTTCAAAGCTGTTGGTATTGTATTTATGCGAGTGGTAGGTAACGTACGACCTTACGACGGCGAGGAGCATTTTCGTAATATGATGATGAGAATGGAGAATATGAGCGGTAACGACTTGGTGCCGCAATGAAGCCTATAAATATTACCAAGTACACTGCTAGAACTGTAGTAAAGGGCTTACAAGTAAGTTGACAATGATTTGAAAAATTATTAAAACTCGCTGGCACCTTTAATATTTCAATGCTGTTGGTATTGTATGTATGCGAGTGGTAGGTAACGTACGACCGTAGGAGTGCGAGGAGCATTTTCGTAATATGATGATGAGAACGGAGAATATGAGCGGTAACGAGTTGGCGCCGCAATGAAGCCTATAAATATTACCAAGTACACTGCCAGAGCTGTAGTAAAGGGCCTACAAGTAAGTTGAGAATGATTTGTCAAAATTTTTAAAACTCGCTGGCACCTTTAATATTTCAATGTTATTAGTATTGTATTTATGCGAGTGGTAGGTAACGTACGACCTTACGACGGCGAGGAGCATTTTCGTAATATGATGATGAGAATGGAGAATATGAGCGGTAACGACTTGGTGCCGCAATGAAGCCTATAAATATTACCAAGTACACTGCTAGAACTGTAGTAAAGGGCTTACAAGTAAGTTGACAATGATTTGAAAAATTATTAAAACTCGCTGGCACCTTTAATATTTCAATGCTGTTGGTATTGTATTTATGCGAGTGGTAGGTAACGTACGACCTTACGACGGCGAGGAGCATTTTCGTAATATGATGATGAGAATGGAGAATATGAGCGGTAACGAGTTGGTGCCGCAGTGAAGCCTATAAATATTACCAAGTACACTGCTAGAACTGTAGTAAAGGACTTACAAGTAAGTTGACAATGATTTGAAAAATTATTAAAACTCGCTGGCACCTTTAATATTTCAATGCTGTTGGTATTGTATGTATGCGAGTGGTAGGTAACGTACGACCTTAGGAGTGCGAGGAGCATTTTCGTAATATGATGATGAGAACGGAGAATATGAGCGGTAACGAGTTGGCGCCGCAATGAAGCCTATAAATATTACCAAGTACACTGCCAGACCTGCAGTAAAGGGCTTACAAGTAAGTTGACAATGATTTGAAAAAATTTTCAAACTCGCTGGCACATTTAATATTTCAAAGCTGTTGGTATTGTATGTATGCAAGTGGTAGGTAACGTACGACCTTACGACGGCGAGGAGCATTTTCGTAATATGATGATGAGAATGGAGAATATGAGCGGTAACGAGTCGGTGCCGCAATGAAGCCTATAAATATTACCAAGTACACTGTCAGACCTGCAGTAAAGGGCTTACAAGTAAGTTGACAATGATTTGAAAAATTTTTAAAACTCGCTGGCACCTTTAATATTTCAAAGCTGTTGGTATTGTATGTATGCAAGTGGTAGGTAACGTACGACCTTACGACGGCGAGGAGCATTTTCGTAATATGATGATGAGAATGGAGAATATGAGCGGTAACGAGCTGGTGCCGCAATGAAGCCTATAAATATTACCAAGTACACTGCTAGAACTGTAGTAAAGGGCTTACAAGTAAGTTGACAATGATTTGAAAAATTATTAAAACTCGCTGGCACCTTTAATATTTCAATGCTGTTGGTATTGTATGTATGCGAGTGGTAGGTAACGTACGACCTTAGGAGTGCGAGGAGCATTTTCGTAATATGATGATGAGAACGGAGAATATGAGCGGTAACGAGTTGGCGCCGCAATGAAGCCTATAAATATTACCAAGTACACTGCCAGAGCTGTAGTAAAGGGCCTACAAGTAAGTTGAGAATGATTTGTCAAAATTTTTAAAACTCGCTGGCACCTTTAATATTTCAATGTTATTGGTATTGTATTTATGCGAGTGGTAGGTAACGTACGACCTTACGACGGCGAGGAGCATTTTCGTAATATGATGATGAGAATGGAGAATATGAGCGGTAACGAGTCGGTGCCGCAATGAAGCCTATAAATATTACCAAGTACACTGCCAGACCTGCAGTAAAGGGCTTACAAGTAAGTTGACAATGATTTGAAAAATTTTTCAAACTCGCTGGCACATTTAATATTTCAAAGCTGTTGGTATTGTATTTATGCGAGTGGTAGGTAACGTACGACCTTACGACGGCGAGGAGCATTTTCGTAATATGATGATGAGAATGGAGAATATGAGCGGTAACGAGTTGGTGCCGCAATGAAGCCTATAAATATTACCAAGTACACTGCTAGAACTGTAGTAAAGGGCTTACAAGTAAGTTGACAATGATTTGAAAAATTATTAAAACTCGCTGGCACCTTTAATATTTCAATGCTGTTGGTATTGTATGTATGCGAGTGGTAGGTAACGTACGACCTTAGGAGTGCGAGGAGCATTTTCGTAATATGATAATGAGAACGGAGAATATGAGCGGTAACGAGTTGGCGCCGCAATGAAGCCTATAAATATTACCAAGTACACTGCCAGAGCTGTAGTAAAGGGCCTACAAGTAAGTTGAGAATGATTTGTCAAACTTTTTAAAACTCGCTGGCACCTTTAATATTTCAATGTTATTAGTATTGTATTTATGCGAGTGGTAGGTAACGTACGACCTTACGACGGCGAGGAGCATTTTCGTAATATGATGATGAGAATGGAGAATATGAGCGGTAACGAGTCGGTGCCGCAACGAAGCCTATAAATATTACCAAGTACACTGCCAGACCTGCAGTAAAGGGCTTACAAGTAAAGGCGTGTTCACACGCTCAAACTTTTTGCTCAAATTTTGAGCTCAAAATTGGAGCTCAAAATTTGATCAAATTTTGATCAAAATTTGACTGTGATTTTTAAATGAAAATTGTGATATTTCAAAATTTGATGTCAAAATTTGAGCTCAAACTTTTTCAGTTAATACATCTCGTGCATGATTGGCTACAGAAACATTCATGAATAATTTGAACTGTGTTCACACGTTCAAACTTGCAAAAAATGCAAAAAACTTGCTTTCAAATTTTGATCAAAATTTGATCAAAATTTGAGCTCAAATTTTGATCAAAATTTGAGCAAAAAGTTTGAGCGTGTGAACACGCCTTTAGTTGCCAATGATTTGAAAAATTTTTCAAACTCGCTGGACATTTAATATTTCAAAGCTGTTGGTATTGTATTTATGCGAGTGGTAGGTAACGTACGACATTACGACGGCGAGGAGCATTTTCGTAATATGATGATGAGAATGGAGAATATGAGCGGTAACGAGCTGGTGCCGCAATTAAGCCTATAAATATTACCAAGTACACTGCCAGACCTGCAGTAAAGGGCTTACAAGTAAGTTGACAATGATTTGAAAAATTTTTCAAACTCGCTGGCACATTTAATATTTCAAAGCTGTTGGTATTGTATGTATGCAAGTGGTAGGTAACGTACGACCTTACGACGGCGAGGAGCATTTTCGTAATATGATGATGAGAATGGAGAATATGAGCGGTAACGAGTCGGTGCCGCAATGAAGCCTATAAATTTTACCAAGTACACTGCCAGACCTGCAGTAAAGGGCTCACAAGTAAGTTGACAATGATTTGAAAAATTTTTCAAACTCGCTGGCACATTTAATATTTCAAAGCTGTTGGTATTGTATGTATGCAAGTGGTAGGCAACGTACGACCTTACGACGGCGAGGAGCATTTTCGTAATATGATGATGAGAATGGAGAATATGAGCGGTAACGAGCTGGTGCCGCAATGAAGCCTATAAATATTACCAAGTACACTGCTAGAACTGTAGTAAAGGGCTTACAAGTAAGTTGACAATGATTTGAAAAATTATTAAAACTCGCTGGCACCTTTAATATTTCAATGCTGTCGGTATTGTATGTATGCGAGTGGTAGGTAACGTACGACCTTAGGAGTGCGAGGAGAATTTTCGTAATATGATGATGAGAACGGAGAATATGAGCGGTAACGAGTTGACGCCGCAATGAAGCCTATAAATATTACCAAGTACACTGTCAGAGCTGTAGTAAAGGGCCTACAAGTAAGTTGAGAATGATTTGTCAAAATTTTTAAAACTCGCTGGCACCTTTAATATTTCAATGTTATTGGTATTGTATTTATGCCAGTGGTAGGTAACGTACGACCTTACGACGGCGAGGAGCAGAAATTCATCAGACAATAAGTAAGTGAAGTACAAATTTGGACGGTTTACAATGTCAAAACATCGTATGAATCTGAGCCAAAATTTTTAAAAGAGTGACACACATCCAGCACTGGTAGCTGATAATTAGTCGACCACCCTAAAAAGTTTTGTTCTAAATATTTTTACAAAAACAATTTAAGAGATGACTAGGCGGTATTTGAATGTTATATTTAAAAGCAATCCAAGTAATCCGAGCTTGAAGCTGTCGAGATCGCTTCATATTCTAAGAATGTAGCATTCGCACATCACTATAATTTTGCGAAAATAAAAAATTTACAAATGGCTGAGATACACACGTCGTAGCTGCTATTTAAAATTTCTCGCCACAGATGAAACCTCAGTTTAACATGGCCGATAAATGCGTTATGATCCAGCTGCAAACTCGATCACAACCACTAAACTACACATTCGTAAAACAAAAAAATTTACAAATGGCTGAGATACACACGTCGTAACTGCTATTAAAATTTCTCGCCACAGATGAAACCTCAGTTTAACATGGCCGATAAATGCGTTATGATCCAGCTGCAAACTCGATCACAACCACTAAACTACACATTCGTAAAACAAAAAAATTTACAAATGGCTGAGATACACACGTCGTAACTGCTATTTAAAATTTCTCGCCACAGATGAAACCTCAGTTTAACATGGCCGATAAATGCGTTATGATCCAGCTGCAAACTCGATCACAACCACTAAACTACACATTCGTAAAACAAAATATACTTCTTACTTCGTTTAGCAAATGCTTCTGGATAATCGGTTTCGTATGTAACAGCCAGTCCAAACGTTGCAAAATAAGTAGCCACCTAAACTTATTAAAATATTGACCAATGTTTGAAAGATAAAGCTATAAATTTGGAACAATAGAAGTTTGAAATCGGTAAACCGCTGAACTGCAGGAATCAAGGTTAAGCTAAAGTTTAATATTTCGACAAAATACTCTAATATGTGTCTCATGTCAATATTCAAAGCTGTATGATTTGAAAACACCAACACGGAACTCGACATTTAAAATTTTAAGATTGCAGAATTTAAATTCGACAATATACATTTGGGCAAGTAATTACCGGTGATTAATTCATAGTAATTTAGCTAAAGCTTGAATTTTTTGATAAAAAAAATTATAGTTCGGTTCAGGTTCGACCGTTCTCAAAAAGTTCAATAGTGATACACTTTGCCGATAGATTTTTTATAAACAAGTTAACAAATCTTCGTTGTAACTTCGTTAATGCGTTCATGCAAGCATTAGTCTGCTTTTAGTGTAAAGTCGTTGAACACAATTTTGTCTTTAATGTGGATATAAACTGAATAGATTGAATATCTGCGTATGAGTAGCAAATAAGTCGTTTATGTCGTAATTGTACGGATCCGTAAGGGTCTTCGTCAGGCGCAGGAACAACAATACATGTACGGCATATTACCTACCAACTAGCTAACAACTTGTCTATTCATCAACTACGGTCAATTCCACCATCATTCTCGATCCAAATTATATCCTAAAGCTAGATTGAAGTGAAGATACCAGCAACGGAAGCAACATACCAACCGCTATAAAAACTGATAGAAATACATGGAGAAGTGAATCAAGGTGCGATTCAACTATATTAGCCGCCAACAAACGTAATACTTTTGGAATCAATCCGCTTGAACTATTGATGTTACAAAGAATTAATAACGGCGTCGAAAGACTGCTATAATACTAAATTTTCATTGCCACCAGCGATATAGTCATGATATTCCGGTGAAGGGTGGGGGATGTAACCCGTGATAAAGTTAGCTGCCCAATTTTAGCCAGCACTGTTATGGAAAAAAATATGTTGTTTTGAACAAAGACTTTAAACATTCGCTGTGTGCTGTTGCAGGCAGGTCCAATTTTCAATTAAAAAACATAGGGAAAAGCACCTTTGCCGGAACCAGGAGATTTTTCACGTTTATGTCTCAACTTCTAAACTTTGGTGGTGACTACTCCATAAAAACTTCTCTAGAAGTCACTGAGTCTCATCTGAATCTGAATCGGTCGGTCTTCGCCTCATTTTACGGTGTCTTATTTTGTTTTGTGCGTTTTGTGCTTAGCCGTCTCGTATCAAATAAATACATCCCTTTCAAATAGAGTAGCGCTAGTTAATCGCATATTCTCCGAGCGCTCATTCGCTTTGAAGCTAGCGGTTAACTTAAATGTTTGCAACAATTTTGGACAAACTGCAGCCTATCCAAAAATCAATATCGAGGTCCAGCCGAAACCGGATTACTTGTAAATGAAAAGTGCCACCCTCTCCACCGGCTCCTATTAGCCTACTCTGAATACAAGTAAATCACTTACGACTGTAGTAAGCAAAACGGTGGCTGGGATATTGTACGACATGTTTTTTAATAAAATGAATATATATTACAACACGTTGTAAAGCTTTGATTTAGTCGTTGATTTTGTATGTTTAGATGTATTAAATGAGATAGTTATATCAAGAGTGCATTAGGAAACAGTATGACACTTCCCTGCACTCACATGTTAGCCCGTGTTTAAAGATAGGAGCGGTTTCGGCATGATCCTCGTTTCTGGGGAGGTCGAGATGCTAGACCCCCCGCAGTTTCCGAGGTGGTAGCTCGGACCCACCCACCCACCCCCCAGAAATTGGGCGTAGGTCGGGGCAATTTATAGGCAGCTGCTTACAAACCGACCCCCTGAGATTTGGGGGGTCCGGCCTATCCCCCCCCCCCAAAAAAAAAACTAGGGAGGTCCGAGCTATCCTCCCAGCAACTAAGAGGGACTTCACGCCGGAAACGTACGTATCATCAAATATGGGCTAACATGTGAGTGCAGGGAAGTGTCATACTTTCCCTAATGCGCTCTTAGTTATATTAATTGCTAAAATATTAGAAAAATGCGTAGAACATAATAATATCTTCACCGATAGACATTTGTAAACCGTGGCTATTGTTATACAATATCATACATATCTCGAGCATGCAGTGCTATAACAAATTACCAGAAAGTAGGATTCGGATAACCTATGATCTTTGCGTATAAATTAATCTAGTCGGAATAAATGAAATGTTCTTTACGGGCTTTGTAAAAAGTAAACCCGTCAAAATGTTATTGGAAAAGTATAACGTTAGGTAATGCTTGCTTAATTGTCTATGTAAAACACGGCTGTCGGCGAACAATGCTTATTGCACTAATAATGAAATACCGAGGTAATGCGTTGTGGTATTGGCTTTGCTTTGAAAATTGCATTTATTTGCTTACTGGACTGGAGACGTGTCACTGGTCGTAGCTGTGGAAAAATGCTCTACAGTTTTCCAATTTAGTACGATGTGCTATGGTATGTTGGGATTGGTTATTGTACCTAACAATAACATTGCGGTGGGAAAATGCACCTTTGGGTACGAAAAAGCTTGGAATTTAAGATAGAAAAAAACTTTTAACTAGTGGGTATATTATCCCTGATCATGTTTCCCTATCTTTCACTTTATCTCTAACCTCGTAAATGATGTGTATGATAATGTTTACAGGAAACTGCAACAGATGGCGTAACAGGGGTAGAGAGCTTATGCGATATTTCACTTTCTTAAAACCCATATAATATATCCCTAAGTACAACCCTTCGCAGTAAAAACAAACTATGATCAAATGTCTTTACTTCATGGATTAATATGTCGTTTTACGGTAATTAAAATGTGGAGGATTATAGAGTACAGGAGTGTATAATTTCCAATTTGCCAGACCGACGTTAACGCAAAGACTCAAAACTCAGCTTAATCCTATTTTCATTTATTTTTTGGGTTGCTACTTTAGGGACATATCTCTTCCGCGAAAAGTGACAAGCCAAAACTAGTTAAAGTCATAACGAATTTAACAACCTTTAAAAAATATCTTTGGGACTAAAGAGATAAAACACTAGAATGCCTGAAAAATGATATGTCAAATATCAACATAAGTATTTATGCCACTCAAGAATGGCCTCTGAGTACATTTTCAAAAGACAAATTAATATTATCAAATACTACCATGAATAATATCGTGTATAATGTCAACAGCCCTACTTTAGTACTGTTATAGTATACTTTATGAGACATTACGTTATTTTACTGGAATGTCTTCAGTTTCACCACCCCGAACTAGCTCTATTCAGTGTAAATAAACCCGAATATTCATGTCTACACTACTATTCCGTAGGAAATCCCGATTTTGTTTACACTAGAAAAACAAATGCAATATTCTATCTATATTCAATATTCACGGGTATTTCATGTACTGAGACAACTCGTATGTAAAAATGTACACATCAAGCGCCCGACCCCTGTTACCCTATCTGTTTCGGTTTCCTGTAAACATTACCTATTTTCATACACATTAATTACTGGCTTTACGATAAAGTGAAAGATAGAGGAACATGATCAGAGGTAATCTATCCATCAGTTTCAAAAATTTGGAATGCAAAAGTTTTTCGCGCTCTAAAGCGCATTTTGCGCTGCAATTTCCACCAATTTTGGGAGGCTAGAAGAGCCAAAATCATAGTTAGGCTATTCAAAAAATAAACTTGACCTTCTCCGACATAGTATCTGTTACCCAAACAAGAACTTGGCCAGCCAAAATTAATTTTACAGCTTCAAACAGGAGCTGACAGCGAAATTTGGCCATTTTGGAGGTAAATTAGGGTATTTGGGGGCTTGAAGAACCAAAATCATAGTTAGGCTGTTCAAAATAGACTTGACTTTTCCCAACCTAGTAGCTCTTATCAAAAAAAAACAATTTTCCCATCCTAAAATAACTTCAAGGCTCTAAACAGTAGCAGACAGCGAGATTTGGCCGTTTTGGGGGTAAATTAGGTATCTTGGGACGGGGGTGTGCGGTTAGAATAGGCAAAATCACAAGCTGCCCAAAAAACGACATGGCTAATGCGAAAGCTTTTGGCTTAGTACAATATTTGAGCGTTGATAAAACTGTCGTTGACGCGTTTAATATGTCATACGACCATGATGGGTTAATATTGCTGTCATACGTAGTCTCGAATGCTAGAAACCTCGAAGTAAAACGTATTTTCATACAATTTGCTATCTTCGTTCATAGCGGCACGTACTAAAGCAGAAATACAAGAAAACTGTTTTGCAAACTGGCGACGTCAACCCCATTTTGTCAACGTAAAGATCAGCTGCGCCTAACCGGAATCATATGTTGTTTGCTGCTCCTATTTTTTTAATACTGATGATATGATCAATTATAAGAATTTATTATCCAGCACTAGGCCATACCTATCGATAAATACAAACGTTGTTACATTGTATTTGTAAGTATTAGCTCTTTGGAAAATGGCGGCATAAGTCTAATATCGGGGCCCAAGAAATGAAAAAAATTTTTTGCTCCGATTTGCCTAAAATTTTGCATACGGGGGTTTTCCAGTATGGGGAATTCATTTTTGACACTTTTAGCGAAAAAAAATTTTTTGACCAAAAAAATTTTTTTTGACCCAAAAAAATTTTGAAAAAAATTTTTTTTGCCGAAATTCACCCAAAACCATTTTTTGATGCCAACAGAAAAATCAACATATTCAACTTACTTTTTGGATTTGATGCAGTGCAGCTTGGTGAGCGCAACTAAGCAGCATCTCTTAAATTTCGTCGAGAGTCCTTCTTCATAATACACTTTGCGAACATAGAGCTGGAATTCGGGCGTCCCTCCTCCTTTTGCTGGCTTGGGACAGTCAAGCAAATCTTTGCTTGGCGGAGTTTCCGCCCCATACCCCGTCCTACCACCCACTGGGCGCTGCGTTGCTGGCTGTCTTAGCTAATTGCAGGGATTCCTCTCTGCAATATGACGCAGCATGTTGAGGAATGCAAGTTGAAAGTGGCTGGGGACCATCGCGTCAGTTGTGCCGTACATTGCTTTGAATTTCTGTTTTGCGTTCCGCCACATGCATTCAACATGGTTGGTATGCGCCCCCGTAAGCGGATCAACAAAGTGGTGCGAATGGTTAACGGTTTCGTGGAAGTACCCCAAACCGTTGATGTTATGCCGCTGCAAAAATGCAACGGCAGCTCGTTCGTCCCTTAGCTGTTCTGTTATCTCAAAAACATCCATTTCCAAAAAGCATTCGGATCCAAACAAAAACTAAGCAGGCGGTAAACGATGAAAGTGTTACAAAATTAGCTAGCGTGAGAAAAAGTAAACGAAATGTGAGAAGACGAGGCAACAATTACAAAGCCAGATAGCAAGCGTGAGAAAAAATAAAGACTCTCGACGAAATTTAAGAGATGCTGCTTAGTTGCGCTCACCAAGCTGCACTGCATCAAATCCAAAAAGTAAGTTGAATATGTTGATTTTTCTGTTGGCATCAAAAAATGGTTTTGGGTGAATTTCGGCAAAAAAAATTTTTTTCAAAATTTTTTGGGTCAAAAAAAATTTTTTTGGTCAAAAAATTTTTTTTCGCTAAAAGTGTCAAAAATGAATTCCCCATACTGGAAAACCCCCGTATGCAAAATTTTAGGCAAATCGGAGCAAAAAATTTTTTTCATTTCTTGGGCCCCGATATTAGACTTATGCCATGCCTTTATCCAAGGTTGTACCTCACTGCAATTAAGCAAAACGAAGATTGTTCCCAGTTGTTTCCCAATTCAATAATTATCTTAACCCATGTGAATTTATGTTATAGGCAATACAAGGCCGCTTCAGCAAAAACATCATACATAGATTGTAATAGTTGCTACATTGAATGTAAAATTTTCGAATATATAATAAACAAAAAATTTCTGTTTTAAAAAGTAGTCAGCGAATATACTTATATAAAAGCTCGAGTTTGGAACATTTTCATTATCTCTTAATTATCGACATTTATTTACTATATGTACATACAACTTAGGAATCGATCCACAGATCTGCGTAATTTTTATATAGGTTGCGTTTAAGGCTAAGCAGTCCTATAACTTTAACGATTTTATTATATCTTCATTTAGATCTTAGCCTGTTAGGAATCGATCCACAGATCTGCGTAATTTTTATATAGGTTGCGTTTAAGGCTAAGCAGTCCTATAACTTTAACGATTTTATTATATCTTCATTTAGATCTTAGCCTGTTTACAAGCTGGAATTCCACAACAAAATGTATAAACCTAACATCTCCTGAATTTTGCTACTTTATCTTTGTATATTTGATTGCAGGTTATTCGATTTACGTCAAATTTTAGTAGCGGCTGCAACTTAGGACGCTTACCTTCCGCATTACCATCTCTCTGATAAAACAATCGCAAGCCAATCTTATGTTTTACTGCCAAATGAGCGCAAATTTTTTTATTATAGATGATCCGATTTGACTAAAATGGTAAATTAGCATTAGCACATTTCATAGTTTTTTTAAGTTCATAAGTCAACGGCTCTTCATTAATGTTTCGCATTTTTACATGAAGCAAAAACTTTTAAAATGATACTTTCAGATCTTTCACACTTTATATAATATGCAAATATGTAAGTGTAACTTTTCGCAGTGTATTTAATCCAATACTCTACATCTGTAACCTATATTTTATGAGAACAACTTTTGCACGGGCAATTAAAGCTTCAATCAATGGCCATCTAATATGTTGAATCACGGTGCCGTTTATGGTTGGGCCTATTTTGTATAGCCTCAAGCACTATCAGTGGTTTCCCGGAACAATTTACATTACCAAAACAATTAATTTAAAATTTTTATTGTCCAGATCATAAACATTTTTCGAACTGGTTCACTACGAGCGCAATTAGCTGGGTGGATAAGACTATCTGGTATTTGAGTTGACTAAAAAAGTTTGAATGTAACACATTTTCGTTATTCACCCGGAATATGTATAACCTAGGTAATCAAAGTCTCCCAAATTACGAGGATACATACTTTTAGCGAGATGGTGTGGGTAGCGCGACAGCGGAGGACAGTGGGCTAGAGATTGTAAGCAAAACTTTCCATACTATCACCTGATTTTGCTCATAATTTTTCCATTTTCCCCAAACTCTCGTTATAATTTTAGAGCACATGATTGCTAAGTTTTCCCTCTGTCTAGTCTTAGGCGCGCTGAAACGATGAGGCTTATCATTGGTAGTAAATGTGGCTTGAAATGTTACATAAACAGGGGACTCCCTATATAGGAACATATGACGTATGCGGTTATTGCCGGCGTGACACTTATGTTGCCGCAAAAAACAGAATGTCTTGAAACTACCAAGCATTCAAGGAATATCAAATAATGCTTCAACAGGCAGACTATAAGAATATCGAGAACACTATAGCTTTTTAAGGCCGTATTTTTCTACAATTACAAAAGATTTTTTTACTGAAAAATTAAAAGCTATTATTTCCAAGCTATTTTACCCCGCCGTTTTATCTCCATTCTGCAACATTATTTTATACTCCCAGATTAAGAACAATATTTTATACTTAGCCATATGTGCGAACCCAGAAATATATCCGCTAAAACAGCGAACATAGACGTTTGAAAAACAAGCAATCTGAATAGATATGTCCTGTACGATTTTCACTCTCCGAGTAATGTTAGTTTTTTTAACCGTTCATCCGATCTTGATGTCTTATTATGCCTTGTTAATTTAGGCTGCTAGTGCCTGGTTAAATCATTAGCTGTACTAGCGTATTCAAACTGAAACAGTACCTGACATCAGTAGGTTTCACTTTTTGCCTGCACCACGAATAGAGCTTTATAAAATAAAATAATATGCAACTATACAAAATTAAAGAAATCAATGCTAACAGAGCGGTTTGAACATAGCATCTGGTTTCCTATGAAGAACTTAAACATCAAAGAATAAGCCTATTGCACTTTTTACCCGTGATATTTAACTAATAACAACAGCAAAAAGATATCAAGATAGATTGTTCTTTAAAATATTTTCATGGCAAGAAGAACGAGCCTTGAGTTCCGATCGCAACGATACAGTCCATTTAATAAAAGAATTAGTATAAATCTTTAGCCCGCTCGTTTTGTGACATAAATTATTATATGCTATTTATAAAACCGCGATAAGAGTGCACGCACACTTTCCGCAATGGAAGAAGCTGTTTAATTAATGACTTTATGGTATGATCAAAGCCATTGACGAAACACATAAGTCATGATCAAAACAATGATTTTATAGCAACTTGTTTTTCGCATGCGGCATTTAGCAATTTTAATGTTTTAGTTGTTTTAGTTCATAATTCTTTAATAGAGTAGCAACAATTGATTACCACCATCTGATTCAAACCAACATAAAAGATCTTTGTTACAAAAATACATTTTAAATAGTTACATACACAGAATATGTATCAGAAGCCTAGACTTGTTCATATCAAGATGGAACCAAATCTGGACTTTTCACAAACCACACCTGATGCGATTCTATACACAGTTTCTTGCTTCTACATCACCAATTGGCATTTATTCAAATGGTATACGAATACCCTCGTTTCTAAAATCCTTTATGAGCATAAGTTGCATGTCATACGATTATCTATTAAATTTAATTCTAAACATACGTGTTAGTTTTATAATACGCCGAGATTTAGTGAAATTTCGACATTTAGCTCAATATTTAATATCATTTAGCGCAATATAGAGAAAATTCCAAAACGAGGCCCGCCTCATCAAGAGTTGATGACAATCGACGCTGCTGACGAGAATGACACTTTCCAGCTTCTTGTTGTTTTCCTTCCCAGCACATAGCGGTCGATTTCGGTCTTAAACTCCCCGCCCCGGGTTTATGACCTACCTTTTGGATCATAAACATGACTACTCCACCCATGTTCTTGGACATCCACAGCGAAAGCCCACGGTACTGAAACAACCGACTTATATCCCACCCATGTTCTTGGATCGCTAAATTTACACCCAACTCTTTTCTTGAACCACTTTTTCAGACCTGATCTCACATGTTATCTGATCAGTTGGTGTTTTCTCCTAATTTATTCGTACAAACTTCATAACATTCTATACATGTTTCCGATATAACACTAATTATGTAAGCCAATACTTATACCACATTCTCGTAAATCAATTTACCTGGCGTTGGCAAAACGATTTTCCAGAACTCTTCACGGGAGTACATATAGCCCTGTTGGTAGAAACTATATTTTATCCCACAATAAACCTGACTTATTATATGATTATTCATGTGTACACCATTGTGTCATGATTTTAATATCTTTGATAGAATTTAGTTCAATTATACATTTTAGATAACGGTAAATATCGTCATATAAATAATCACATTATGTAAAATGTATAATTGAACTCAATTCAATCTAATATATAAAAATCTTGATATGCAATGGTGTAACCAATCATTTAAAGTCGTTATCAACCACACTCAACAAATACATAAACTCCTTTGAATAAACGTTTAACAGCATATCATCATGAAATACACGCATTCCGAACTGAAGCAACACGTATGAAATCACGTATGGTTACATGTAACTGTACCGAAGAAATACTGCTCACTTCAATAGTCATATGTTTTGTGGATTGCTAACTAGATTAGCTTGAACTTAATAATTAAAGGTAGATGTCACGGGCTCTGGGGTTATAATATTACGCCATTATTTTATTCAATGTGATTAATAACATACTAGATGCTACACTGTGACCGTTGGGTTGAAAAAAGCAGTTTAGTTTTGAAAAAAATATAAAATCATTGAACATAAAAATATTTGGAGCTAGCCAAGAAATTAATTAGCGTGTAAAATAAACAAAATTCGAAATTTTATATAGTAGTGGTGAAAGTTGGCTTTTGAAGGTGCATTCGCAATTGGCTGAACCCAATAAAAGGAGACTGTCGTGTGCCTCTAGCCACCGTAACAAACTTTGGGCAGTTTTCTATACTTAATTATCGTGCTTTTTTCAGAAACACTTCAAACTAACGAAGCAGCGATAGGTGAATTAATGTTTGATGTGATCTAAAGTTTTCAACTCTACAGTTATTGATAATGTTTGGATCATTTAAACTACAATGTTGCTTCGAGTAGGCTTTTTGATCGATTTACTCGCGTAATGTCGATACGAACTGTAGTCTTGAACTTACCTTCGTTCTGTTGGAAAGGCACAAAGTTTGAACTACCACCAGGGCTGGGACCTACAGGTAGTGTGACAGACAGAGTAGCGATACAAACGGCGTTATCTAATGTCGATACGAACTGTAGTTTTGAACTTTACGTTCGTTCTGTTGGAAAGGCACAAAGTTTGAACTACCACCAGGGCTGGGACCTACAGGTAGTGTGACAGACAGAGTAGCGATACAAACGGCGTTACCTAATGTCGATACGAACTGTAGTTTTGAACTTTACGTTCGTTCTGTTGGAAAGGCACAAAGTTTGAACTACCACCAGGGCTGGGACCTACAGGTAATGTGAGAGACAGAGTAGCGATACAAACAGCGTTACTGCCCAGACCAGTGAAATGATTTTTTAAGTCATTTCATCAGTCGTACATACAAATTTGGTATCCCGTCAATTATTGCCCTAGGATGACAGTATCATATTTTATCAATCGAAGCCTAAGCTTTAGCCTTAGTCTAAGCCTAAACTGTCTGTTCTCATAATCTGACGTAAAATTTTTGCCCTAAAGTACTCATTTCAAGCTGGCTTCCGCTGTAATATGGTAAAAACATGGCAAGGTCCGTTTTTGTATATCCGATTTAAAACGACGGATGATGTCACGGGATTGCATGATTCCGTGAATAGCAGTTCACGGTAATGTGTTAGATTTCGAAAACTCTGTAAAACATATCCACGTCAATTCAGTTGTTGTCGTTAACACTATATAAGGCAAACTATCTGCAAATTAATATACCACAATTCAAGGTACGCTAAATGTTCAACTGAATTTAAATTATTCAGACTACAGTTGCCGTGCCTTACCTTCATGCATGCAAATATAGAATTAAATTACCGCAGTAAATCAGAAAGATTACTGTTGCGATAAAATTTGATTAAAAAACGCTTGTTTTCTTTTACAAAATATCATGCTCCGTATCTCTAAAATGGAACAAACACAGAAGCCAATAGTTGCTTTACAAAATTTTATCAAATATTGGTGCAATTACTTAAGTTTTTATATGCACCTACTTCGTCAGTTATAATATCTTTCTGCAATGTGAAATGTATATAGATATTGAACTTAATTTAATAGAGTCATGGACACCAAGGATCCTTGTTTAGAAGTTAGAGCATACCGACTTCAAATACTTCACTCGCTAAATCGCAAAATGAATAAGACGTAAATCGGGCTTGTCATATAGTGGATCAACTATATATAGTTTGTCCCAGAAGTTAAAAATAGTTTAGTGCTTTACTGCATCTGAAATATAAATGATGCAGGCACAAAATTTCTATTGCAAATAATACTAACATACACTTAGAACATTAACAAAGTACCCTGGTATTACAGAAACAGCTGGGCTCCCCCAAACTTTCTTCAGAACGAAATCGCACATATCGGCAACTTTTCGAAGCACTTCTATGTCAATCATGCTAATTTCTTAAGCAAAACATTCGTTAGTTGTTCCGCAGTACTAGGCTTCCTTCCGGGAACTATGTCCTTCAGTACACTAAAAGATGAAGAAATCAGGAGGCGTGAAATTCGGAGAACGGGCAGCGCACTCAATTGGGCTACTTCGACAGATCCAGTGATCATCAAGGTTGACATGCAACCATTCTAGCACGAATTTGGCATAATGAGCGGGCGCGCCGTCCTGTTGGAACAAAAATTTATCGTACGCGTCCAGTTGTTCAAATTGGGTTCAAAAATCATCCTTCAACATTCGTAAATACAAATCACCTGTAACAGTTTCGTCGAAAATGAGAGCACCAGTGAAACGACATTTGGTAACACATGTTATACAATCTAAACTTCTGTTGCTGCACTTACCCTAACTTAGTATTTGTGTAGTTTTGTTAGTAACTTTGTATGTAACTGAACTCAGTGTGTTTTTGGACGATGGCGAATATATACGGGATAACTACGGCAGGCTGGTGCCACCAGCCACTATTATACACTACAGAATTTGTTCTCAGTAATTTGAGATTAAAATATTAGGATACTTCGCGTTGAGTATAGAAGGCAAGCGAGAGAAATGGGAGAAAGTTTCGAGAGAAAAGCGCACGGTAACGAGTGCGACTAACCCTTACTTTTGTCCAGGACAAATGGACCTTTTCGGTTATATTCAAGGGACAGCTGTAATTTTGAAACCATTCAACTCAGCTCAGGAGATGGTTCAGAAAAATTCATTTCAATCGATTTTATGACAAATAAAATTTTCGATTTTTTGGCTTCCCAAATTTTTAGAAAAATATATAATTCGAGCCGCGTTGACGAGCTGAGTTGAATGATACAAAATAGTCTGCATCGGTTCATTGCTAAACGACTTAGACTTAGCTAAGTTTAGGCTTAAGCTTAGTCTAAGTCGCTAATCTTTGAAAGTATTCAGCTGACTTTTGCACCATTCGACTCAGCTCATCAATGCGTTTGGAATAATATACAAAAATATACATTTATGGAGAATTTTTTTCGAAACTTGGATACTAAGGGAATCAAAAAAATCGAAAAAAATTGTAATAAAATCGACTGAGCCTGGCATTTTCTGAACCAGCTCGTCGAGCTGAGTTAAATGGTAATAAATTTTATCGATGTATCTTCAAAATTCACGATTTTCGGCTGGGGGAGCTCCATACCGAAAAAACCCCATAAAATTATAGAGTTATGGTTACTAAGCTCAAACAAGCCTGCGTTCAAGCCAAAATGTCCATTCTGCCAATAGACGATAGTCTGTGACTTAACACAGTTAAATTAATCATCGCTGTTTTATGAAATTCTTACTTGTGTATGGTAGAGCACTCAATTTTATTGGAATAGAACGAACTGAAAAGTAAGATAAATACGTTCGTTAATCAGGCGCTGTCACGTCTCCGTAACTAGTGTTCGCATTTAATAAATTCGCGTAAAGCTTGGATTTAAAATATATTTGGATGACAGCAGACATCCGGACAACCCATGATCAGGAAGACTCATGAGATCCATGAACCGAAAACATCAAAAAACTAAAAAACTACAAAAAACTAAAAATAAACAATTTAAAAACTACAAAAATTATATCCAATTTTATATTATCGTCGTTGTATGTAGAGATTTGCCTTTTAAAACCTGTTAAATCTATTCAATATAATACAACGTTCTGGAGTAAAGCCAACTAACCGACGAAAAAACTTATGCGCTATATTACGTAAAGCAAGAAACTTTAGCATTTTACACCTTGACAAAACCATATTTTATTAAACATCCATCTGGATCATAACAGTTCCTTTCGTTGAAAGAATGTCCATTGATAAGCGGAATACTGCGGAATGTATCTGAGGGTATGAAATTATCATTTCATAAATGCAACCTGACATGGCAGTCAGAATAACCAATTACTCAGCACACAGCCTGATTACTTTGGCAAAATTCAGAACGGCCACCGGTATGCAACGAAAGCAATGCCGAAACATAATTACTGACGTTCAAAAGCAACCACCACCCATGGTGCAGCCTTCATATATTTATAACTAAGCGGGTACCTTTTCATTCTATTCATATTGGTAACATAAATAAATTTTCTCAGTATACATCGTAAGCGATGCTTTAACTAGTTTAGACAAAAAACACTATATTATGTTAATTAATCTTAAAATATCAAAGTTACTTTAGCGCCGCGAAATTATCTTCTACTCGGGTAATAAATGTAATCAAAAGCCATACTGGCTAATGATACTTCAATAATAAATTGGTGCAATTACGGCTTCGAAATTTCTATTTTATCTTGATGATTTGAAACGTTATTGCTATGTTAGGCAACACTGTTCACGATTAGCTGTACCAAGTAATGCAATACCATTATTCGTCGTACACTTGAATTCAACGGTGATATATAATCCCAAGTTAAGAACAGCTTAGAGAGGGGTTGTTCGGGGGGCGGCAGCCTCCCGACTTAGACTTAGGCTTAGGACATGGCCCACATAAGGGCCTTAGCTTAGGCTAAGACTAAGGCTTAGGCTTAGTATATCGAGGAATGACATAACATTCATTTCACTTCCGCCCCTAAAGGTTACATTGGCCCCAACCCTTATAAAAATATTTATGAGCTTGAAAGTGTTGATACCGTTTTACATTTTTTCTCATATTTTACACCTGCACTAGGTACTACTAAGTTTTTAATACAACTATCGATGATCTGGTTGGTTTAAAATAAAGCTCCCTAAAATGTAGATGTTTTAAAACTCAATAACTGCATACAATTCGTTTAATACTGTTAGAAAATCTCTTAAATTCTGATTATTCACTCATGTCAGAAAGTGGATTAACCTACGACTGCGCAGCGAATAGTATGGCTGCGAGGTATCGATTTTTATAGCATTTCTACGTATCATTTCATCATTTTCGGCAGCCTGAAAGCCTTTGTATTAGCAGATTTAACAAATTACAGCATCAGATGTTTGAACACCCACGAAGTTATGAATGGGAAAGTCACAGTAAAATACCATAAATAGTATATTGATCACAAATATAGTCAGTTGAACTACATGATCATTTTCAGCGACCTCGAAAACCATTGTAACAGCTGCTTTAACAAATTATAGAGCATTGTAACGAAACCCAAATGGTGCATAGTTGAGGAGGTCACATGGTCAGAAGGGGTATAGTGCTATAATAAAAATGTATTTCGGTCAAAAATACATTAATCTAATATAATTCATAGTTTTCAGCAAACCTGGTAAACCTTTATAATCACAGATGCAACAAATTATTATGCTACATCGAGAAAAAACGAAAGCATTCGTGGACGGTGCCAGGAACTACACAACTCTTCAAAAAACTTTCCGTCGGTCACAGATACGTTCCAATGAATCACTGCAGCGTTTTGACCTTTACAATGTATTAAATCACGCAATGTATGTTTTCGGGAGGTCCAGCGAATACAGTACCGTTTCAAGAAGTGTACACCTTTTATAGATTGTAGTAAGATTACCTCTCATTGTTTTCAGCTGCCTAGAAAACCTGTATAATAACCATATAAAGCAAATTATCTAAAAAATATGATGCATAAAACATTAAAATAGGGGTTTCTGGTTTTTCATTTTGTGTCCATATCTCCTAATCAACAAATTTATAGTACTTCTCCTTATCCAGTCGATAAAGTTGTACTTCTCGTCTAGTAAAATGCAAACGCTATGAACCTTGTCTAAAAAGTATTTCCCCTCGGCCACAAAAATGGAAGTAATACCCTCTTTAATTGAAGTCTATCATACCCCATATGTGGGTTATATAAATTAAGGCCATGTGAGGTTATGACCAGACTATGGCTATAATATGCAAAAGGCCACATAAGAATATCTACATTTGTACCTGACATATTTATAAAAAACTTGCGGGTTGGACGGACGTTGGAAGAGCGCACCCAGTAAAAGGGACAGTGGGGCCTAGGCCTATCCGTTAGCTTCGACCTTAGTGGTCTATTGTAGCCCTAAGTAAAAAATTTTAAGCCCTGTTGTGTAAAAAACGTAAAAATTAACGAAACATCTCATCTGAATACCCGCTTCGCTACAAATAGTGCATTTCGATTGTATTTTTTACCCACCGTAAGCACAAAAGTCTAACCGGTCCTCTCTCTTCGCAAAATTCTGGATACGCCACTGGGACACGGTAAGATTTATCAATGCACATGCAAATATATGCTTGCTCGTTTCGGTCATCGCACAACTATCTACTTATCAATGTGCACAGTCAGATTAATACAGTTTCTTGTCAAGATTTCGTACAGAGTTCCGTACATTCTTTCGTTGTTCAGCACTTCTGATTGAAACTCTTTGGCACGTACGACTGCTATGTATCAAGTTGAGCATTTTTCGAAATGTACCACTGCCGCATATTTGAGCACTTATCTTAAGACAGCATCACTTTTCGGAATTGAAGAGGAAAAGTTTAATTTTTCCATTAAATGAAGACGTTCAGACCTAACAACCTTGCTACGGGCAATGGAGAAATAAAAATATCATGACATTAAGTCGAAATTGAGAAACACTGATGTTGTCGAGCTGAGTGGTACGCGCAAAACGAAGGCATCCGTTTTGGATAAACCAAACTTAGTGTATTACTCCTTATATAAGGCTCATGTTAAACGTAGGAATAACTCGTAGGGTTTGCGGCTCTACGAACTCTCCATATTAAGCCGTTCAGTTTTCTAAGACAATAAAGCATAATGTTCTCGTCTCAGCTTGACATGACGATGGCAGGCAAATGCTATCAAACAAAACATTTTTCCAATTATAGCACCGAAGGAGTATCGAGCAGTTATAATGATATTTCTTGAATAATTAATAGTGCCAGTGCTTCGAAAATTAATTCAGTTGATAGTTTATGTACATCCGAAAACAAATATCGCTGACTATAATATCATGTAGTCATATTTATGTCAAACGATATTATAAATTAGTCTACGATCCGTGGAGTTTTACAAGAGCAAGCATTAAAATTTGAGCCTATTACAGTCATACGTAGAACCTTATTAAAATTTCATAATGACATGTCTAATATCTAATACAAAAAGACAAGTTTCCAACGTGAAGTGTTTTGTACTAGATAAATTCAGCTCAATAGTTGATATATTGCTAATTGTAAACAGTCTTGTATGTTGGCATCGAAAGGCTTGTTAAAAACAACCACCAGACTGGCATAAAGATTCTAAAAGTAAATAAAACCATGTCAACCGACGCGATAAACATTAGCGTAAATTAGATATTAAGAAAAAATAGACCCAATCCCACTAATGTGAACTACGTAACGCAATTTGAATAAAAGAAAATAGCTACGATACTGCTTGAATAATTTGACGGCAATATTGTAGTCTACTGTTCCCAGTCTGCAGTTTTCTAGTCTACACTTTTTCCCCACTTTTTCTCAAGTGAGCACTGTAAACCAAAGAATGTGGATAATCTGACACGGTCTTTAACTAGAAGTTTTCGGACCGCAAGAGTTTTCTCAGGTATAGGCGTACTTAGTAGCCTTAGCTAAATATCTAGAACTTCAGATGGTTATAAAACTCCAAAATACAAGCTGTTGTACGTTGTTTACCTTAAGAAACCCTAAATCCATACTCTCAAGACTAGATTTGAACTGAAACTTACTTTTCCATAAATCGATCTTGTTACTACTATGTTTACTCCATTGTGTGCATGTAATTATCGGCAAATTTAGTCGGCTACCATCATAAAAATTATTGTAGGCTAAGCGATTTCTATTTACAGTTGACTAATTTTCTAAACATCCTTTAGGTAAGCGTAGTTTAACCAAAAACATTTAGTGAACTTGATTAAAACAAATTGACGTAGCAACTCAGATAAAACGTGTTCAAACAAGAGTAATTATAATAGAACAAAAAACCTATAATATGAGACAACAGATGCAACTGGGTGTTTTTCAGATCAAACGATTTATTCACGAGATGCAAGGAACTAATCTTTTCTGCCAATGCTTAAATGCCACCATAAAATTAAACTTGAAAATGTGTGATCTAACATTAATATGATTAAATTATCAATAAAACACCAGAAGAAGGGTCTGAAGGTAACAAACTAGCATCCTGGCTTACCCAAACTCTGTTTAAACCACAATAACTTTAAGGGAACTACTAAATAATGCTTATAGAGCTGTATAGCAATACTATCAAATCATTGCATGAAGCTATAATAGAAGAGTGTGGCCGAATATATTACTCTCTAAAACTTATTATGAATTCTTGACGACAGCGTAAAACAACATAAAGCATTTAAATCATATTTGCCAATGTTATGTCATCCGCTTACACAGCTATAATGCAATAGTATGGCCGAGTATCGTACTCTGTCAAACTTTTTGAATTCTTGATGACAACGTAATATAACATAAAGCATTTAAATCATAGTTGTCAAGGTTAGGTCATCGGCGTATGGGGATAGATGATGTCGGCTCGGAGTGGTAAATTTTAGCGAGTATCGTAGTATATAGTATGTTAGCCGAGTATCGTACTTTATAAAGCTTAATGAATTATTGACGACAACGTAACATAACATAAAGCATTTAAATCATAGTTGTCAAGGTTAGGTCATCGGCTTATGGGGATAGATGATGCCGGCTGGGAGTGGTAAATTTTAGCGACCGTCGAAATTTTTAGTAATTCAATACCTCAATAATGTCGAAACTGTTAGTAAATTGAGGTAGGGGTGGTGCACCCTCGGGGAGGAGGAGAAGGAGAGGAAATATATCTGATGGAGAGGTAAGCCCTTGCAGTTTTATCCCTTAAATGCACATAAATGTATATAAAGACTTTCTTATAGTCCATTTAATCGTGTCTACGCATTTAAATACTCAGTGACAAAATGCCTACAGACGCGTTTAGAGAACAACAAGATGTATACATGCTACTTTTACCATGTTGTCTTTAATACATGGCACCATTACCAAATAACATAAGTAGATAGAAAAT
>JASANE010005583.1:0-104847 GCA_030248225.1 Trileptium ribeirensis | reverse complement strand
AATTTTCCGAACGGTTATTACATATTTAAGCGCTGGCAAAATATGTTTGGTGTTTCTGTCGGAGAAGTGTAAATACTAAATCAAGTGTCAGGCCACATGTGTGCGCGTGTAGGAGTACCCACATGTACCCACGGCTACCTGCTGGCGGGGCCGGAGACGGGCTCGCAACCAGCAGCCCGCGGATAGCAAGTACGCCCGCGTGTACTTGTTACCCGTAATGTATATAATCCTACATGTTTCACCAGTCAGCGCTAATTATAAAATGAATAGGTGGTTCAGTGTGGATAATCGCGTCAAAAGGACATAATTATCGAATTCAGTGAGCCATGTTATAAAACATTTTTGGATCTATTTACAACCGATATCTAAACTTAACACTAGGTGAGTTTCTTTTATAGTAGCTTGCTTCGTGGTTCCTATTATTAGGCAGTGAAATGGCTAAATATATCCAGTTACAGAGAGCTGTGTAGATGAGTGCTTCCATTTTAGAGAGCTATATAAATGAGTGCTTCCAGTTACTGAGCGATGGTCAAAAAGTTTTGATTATTTTGCCTTAGTGGACTCGATCTGAAACGCTGTTTTACGGGGTATCCACCTGAAAACTAAACGAATTGTGTAGTCGGCGCTATCACTTGTTTTACAGTATCCTTAAGCAGGAACTCTTTCGTTTAAGGTATCTGGTTGGGTGGTAGGGGATGAGTGATGAAAGTAGGTAAATTTTTTCGTCGTGTAGCCCGGAAGGCGAGTCAAAATGGAAAATAATTTACTATTACGAAGCTAAATGAATATTACGAAGCATAACAATAGTATAAAATCAAAAATGAAAAACTTCCAAAGCCCCGATATTGGTTTACAAGTTGAGGCTTCGCTGGCCAGAAGCGATTCTCGTAGGCCCGCGGGTACGGGCCTAGGAGCGGTGGACAAGCGACTAGTTTTCGCAAATACCCGTAGGCTCGAAAAGTTTTCACGCACACACTTCTGTGTCAATAGTTTAAAATCAGTAATGAAAAACTTCCAAAGCCCGCGATATAGGTTTACAATTTGCGGCTTCGCGGGCCAGAAGCCATTCTCGTAGGCGCGGTAAGGGGCCTGGGTGCGGTGGACAAGCGACTAGTTTTCGCAAATACCCGTAGGCTCGAAAAGTTTTCACGCACACACTTCTGTGTCAATAGTTTAAAATCAGTAATGAAAAACTTCCAAAGCCCGCGATATAGGTTTACAATTTGCGGCTTCGCGCGCCAGAAGCCATTCTCGTAAGCCCGCGGGTATGGGCCTAGGAACAGTGGACAAGGGACTAATTTTCGCAAGTACCAGTAGGCTCAAAAAGTTTTCACACACACACTTCTTTGTCAATCGTCTGGTTCCCAAAAATTTCCCAAATTGTATAATAGCAAATCCAGTATGAAAATTAGCGTCCGAATTTTGCGTTATATCAAAAGCATATACTATCTGAAAATTATGCTTATTTTACAAGATAGAATACACAATCTTAAACACAGTTTTGGAAGCAAAATACTGCCAAAATCGTGCGGGATTTTTACTTTACTCAAAATATTTGAGCTGTTTCAAAAATATTTGACTATTTTAGTTAGTGTTAGTCACTTTGCTATATACGAAAATATATTTGTATTAATAGGGTCTTCGGCTGTTGTCACGGACTTGTTTTTGTATAATTATCTCAAATTATAAACTTAGCAATCCTTGTGTATAGACAGTACTCGCATAGGCTCAAATCCTACGAAGCCAGAGGGCTGCTTCGCCCACCAGCATTATGCAGATTTTACCTTCAAATTACACATCTTATCCTGCCTGCATTTCAAAATAGCTAATACATGTACTAAGAAATAACTTGCGCTGTTTCTTGTTAAGAACGCTGCACGCGGTGGTCTTATGTACATTTCTTACCAATCTGCCGAGGTCCCGTTGGCCCAATATTCTAGGAGCGCTGTCGGAGATCGGCGGATCCATTTAGGGGATTTTTAACACCGAAAAATATTTCTCTTGGGGCAATGGCATTATATAATGCATATACATTGCATACATATTGCATGTTATATACTTAGTACTGTAGTAGGTACGATACAACACATACAGCATATGGGAATCTTATGATCTCGCAATGCGTGATATATAGCCAAATCGTATCATCAAAACGTTTAAGTTGGAAAAAATGTTCACGAAAGTCAGCTCGTAAAAATTTCTGAAGAGAGAGGAAGCACAAGCTATGCGTCGGCATCTCGGAGGTAGGCGAACGCGTTTAGAGTATCGGCACGGAAGGTTGGTGGCTCGCCTCATCCGGTCACTTGTAAACAAACGGCTGCAATGTATGGTATTAACTTCGTCGGTAGCCGCGATGCAGCTTGATAATGCTGCGTTTTAATCGTACCTTGTGACACAGCTTATATAGTTAAAGCCGTGCATCAAAATGACTTAACGTACGTTTACCTAAATTAGCTGTATTACTAGTCAGTTGTAGCAAAGCCAGGCGTGCGTCAAGTGATTTGTACGCATGGTTGCGTTGTTTGCCTTGTTCAAACTAGTGCTGACACACTCGTTTGAACTCGTCACAACCGTGCTTACAAATCACTTAACGAACGATAGCTGTGCTAGAACTATTACTTATTCACCACCATCCTACGGGATGGTAATGTATAAGATATTTGATTTTGCAAAGCATGTATATATTTGTGATACACATGGCTACGCTGATGCACTGTGTTACATTAGTTTATTGTTGTAGTTATCAGTTCATGCATTGGCTTTGTTTTCTTCTTTTGTAAGACTATACCTTATCTTCTTTGTGGCATTGCATTATCCAATCTTGGCATTGGAACACTTAATAAACCCAACTGCTAAAGTTCGCTCACGGTTCGAAAATAGTGCCCCACATAAGCTTCAGTTTTGCCGCACATATTTAAGCGAGAGTTGGAAATTATCATATACTCTAACCGCTTATCAGGTTACTCATACTACTGTTTGTGCATACAAGTGGCTCTGCTGCCACCGAATTGAAATAAGTGTAAAATTGGTTTACTGTATAGGTACATAAAGTGATATATATTCAAACGTCGGTGAAAAGCTCTGCTTTTCTAAAACATTCAAAGGCTAATACACTTAAGAACTGCGTATTTCTTCTGCTCCATTGTCGTGACTGATATTTTTGACATGTTCCACAAAACACTGGAAATGTTTTGCGCTACTGCTACGACAGTGTATGTTGAGAGGTTGTTTAGTACCAGGATACGATTACCAACCGAGGCGAAAACCAGTTTGATGAGAATGAGATTGTTTTGAAGGGGCATAAAAGTTAACGATTTCGCATTGAAATATATAATTACTCAGTATTGAATAGCAACTATAGTTGATTACGCGTTGAGGACAAAGGTTCGCAATAAATTGCGGAAAATGAAAACACTGTAAATATTGACAAAAGTCGCACAGTAATACCAAGTTCACAAAACTGAATAATTTAGACTGTCAGACAGCAACAGTTTACAAAGTTTAAAAATCTCAGAATTTATATCAAAAACAGGTTAACCGATTCAGGCTATATGTCCAAAAATTCTCAACGGCATCGCCATTACGTCTTGAGTTTGTTGTAACAAAGAATCGTAGCACACAAATACGCGAACCTTAAAGAGACAACGTGTCCTCCGGTGTCGTTTCCTAATGTCTGTTTCATAAAACTTCCGACCATCTGACACGCTACTGAGAAATCCGTAGACGATAGTTGCAAAAACGACTGTCGCTAAATACGTAATCCAAGATTTTGAGTCGACTGCACTAAAAATCATTTCCGATTTTGCCAAATTTTTGTTTTCAAGCAATGACTTGTGGACAATGAATCCGGTCTACAATACAATACAGTGTAAATAGTATCTATGCATTTTTAGTTACCATTTAAGATACGCTATAACTAAACCTAATCCGCGTAATATTTCCTAATGTCTGCCAATACGAAATGAACGTTAGATACAAGCTGCTTAAAGCTAGATTTTCTTCGTGTAAGCATATACAAGGAGTTTTAGCTATAAACGTTAACAAACCATAACATAATGTCACGAACCACTTTTATGCCTGTTGTCCAAATTTGTTTTAAATTCGTTGAATATATATTTAGTCCACTAAACACATAGTTTGTCCTCAAATTTGGACGGCTCCGAAGCTCGTCCCGTTTCACCCTCGTTACGAGATACTGGGCTAAATGGACCAGATATAATAGCTGTCAAGTTTCAAAATAACGTGTCAGTTGCTTTGTCTTAATGGTTTTTAACAATTGTAATGAACAAAATCTACTAAAATGATGTTCTACTGGTTGCGCTAATTTTCCGAAGTCATTTCTTAGGTTTAAACTCCTGATTTTGCTATAGGGAAAAATTACTGAGCTATTCATAAAACACGTATGATAGAGGTGATGAAGGCTGGTTCGCGCTTTGAAAATACTAAATAATTGCAGTAACGCACATTACAAAGCTATCGAGACGCATTACGTTACGAGTCACGCACTTTAGGCGACGTCTCCCAAAAAGTACCGAAGGCAGATTGTTCCTGGTTTAAATGACAACATAAATGAACTAAATCCAGTTTTGCATAAATTGGAGAATCAGCCTTGTTTGTAAGTAGTTCGCAATGTGTATCTATGCATAGTAGATTTTACGATATTTTACATTAAAAAATAATGTAATAAATTTTTTCCGTTTTTCTTTCATTTTTATGACACACATTTGGATCCTCTACTAGACTAATAGTTGCGTAAAGACGAAATAATTGCAGTAACGCACATTAGGAAGCTATCGACGAGCATTACGTTACGAGTCACGCACTTTAGGCGACGACTCCCAAAAAGTACCGAAGGCAGATTGTTCCTGGTTTAAATAACAATATAGATGAACTAAATCCAGTTTTGCATAAATTGGAGAATCAGCCTTGTTTGTAAGTAGTTCGCAATGTGTACCTATGCATAGTAGATTTTACGATATTTTACATTAAAAAATAATGTATTAAATTTTTTCCGTTTTTCTTTCAATTTTCTGACACACATTTGGCTCCTCTACTATATTGATATTTGCGTTAGTGTGCAAACGTTTTTACTCTGTAGAATGCATGTTGGTTGTGGCATTGTTTTCAGATTTGTCATGCGGCGCTTTAAACCCTTTAAGAATGCACAAGACTACGCCGCAACCAGTGATGCATTTTGGGAAATCTCACTTCAGCAATCCGGGCATTAGTGCAAAACGGCGCACTGCAAACGTCTCGAATTCGGTACACAGGCACAGAAAACATGACCATAAATGTTTTCGAAATTTTCAAAATTGGAAAATTAGAAAACGTTAAACAATATTAGAAAAATTTGTTGACTAAGGATTACATTGTCTTGTGATCTCACTGAATATTTTTATAAGTGTTTTTGCTTTCAGTAAAAGCATTGATTACACGTTGTCGGTATAATCGAGAAATTATAAAGGAAAAAATAATGAAAATTAGTACTGTCAGTCACTGCGCTTATTTGTAATGATGGTAAGTCATGTTCAGTCTAAAACTCAAAGTTGTTTGTCGTTATTGTCAACTTTTTGATTGAATATCACATACAAGCAAGTGTCCTTGAGATACAACAAATTAAACCAATAAAACCAAAAATACATTGAACCAGTTATAACAAGAGAAAATAACATCTTGACATGAGTAATTCATTCTTCACCATCACAGCACAGTGTGGGTTGTGTAAGTCAATAGCTAGCGAACGTGACTTGCAAATACAGGGTTCTTTTTACGGACGGACTGTTCGCGGCTACGTAATGTTTGTTCGTGGTTTAATGTTGTAATAGCGAAAAGTGTCATATTCCTGTCAAGATGACGTCATTGCTACATTTGCTTCGAACTTAAAGCATAACATTAACTGACTCACATGAACGCGGTCAAATGGTGTCTGAAATGAAAAATCGAAGTGTTTCAATCGTTCTTTGCCAATAAAATACCAAGTAATAACTGTATCTATTGTCCCGTTTTGCACCATTCCAAGGCCGCCATTGTAGTTGCCGGTAGCGGTGTCCAATGACCCCCAAGATTGAAGCTCTCTGCTATACCGTCTTGAAGCAATACCCAAAATTTGAAGAATATTTAGAAAAATTTCAACATCTAATCCGGGCAACGGACACGTGGTTCTATTGAACATCGGTAAACGCTGCTCAGCTAAAGATCGATTCCATGTCGTTTCGCTCGCGAAGCAGGGGTTGATAAATGGTGGGTAAGTTTTGAAAGCATAAATTAAGGGACGATCAACTTTTGGCTTTAAATAATGTGAAATCATTGCAATCAAATTTATACTAAGTTTTATTGATTATATCTAACTTAGCTATTCAAGATCCACTAGCCTCAAATAATGCTAGAGGATATTATTAATGGCCGTGATTACAGTGTTTGCCGTATAATGCGTGTTCGCACGTGCGTGGTTATTCACTCGTTTTGCGGCGTACCTTAAGAAACCGAGCAACAGCTTCCAGATAATTTATTCAATGGTTTACGTGTACATCGTTTGCACAGATGCAGGTTGGGCTCGATTCCTGTCGCCTGCTTGGGTATATCAAGCTAATAGCGCACTGCAGAAATTAGTTCGGAGCTAGTAAAAGTTTAATCACATTTAGCTATTACTTGATTCACTCTTTCACATGTACAGGCGACCAGCGTATATTGAGAACGATTGAGTTAAGTTTGTTTGTGGTATAATGTATATTTGCACGTGCGTTGTTACTATATTGCTATTCAACGTCCCTTAAAGAACTGAGCAACAGCTATTAGATATCTCAATACTTTTGCTGCGCTGGTTGCAACAATGTAGTGCCAGTTTAATTGCCGGTTTATGCTTGTCAAACATTGCACCATATGTACGCTAATTCTACCTTAAGAATAAAATTTAATGATTTAAAACTACAATTTATTAATGTAACTTTATAGTTTAGGTTGTTACAAATAGTGACATTTGGAGGATTTTGAAGAAACGTGAAAGCTTTGATTACATCAACAAAACAGAAAGCAAGAGACTCCATTACCCTTACGCAATAAACCGGTCTTCAAAAGATAAACATTTCCAGTTTTCGTTCATCGCTGCATGATAACATGTCTTACTGCGTGATAGCAATGCTACTTTCGGTTTAATATTCGGTATTGTTAAAGAGGATTATCTAACGAAGGTTTGCTGTGCTGTTTTCCAAAGTTAAGAAATTTCAAAACTATAAAAGCTGAATTTCTCGCGAAATAGTGAAGTAGCTAATTTTTCAAAATTGTATGAGAATTTCAGATATTCTAAATTCCCTATTTTGAAAAATAATAAGCAAATTTTAAAATTCTCAAAACCCCGTAAGAATTGCTTAATTTTCTCACAAAAGGACTTTTGAGGAATTAAAAATAAGTTGTAATATTAACGTTTAACACCACGGAGAGAAGTGATCGCGGGGCGATAGCCCCTGGATTAATGCTCTGGATTAGTTCTCTACAAATAGAAGCTTGGGCTAAGACTTAAGCCTAGTATATTGAGGACGGCACGGTCTGTGCTTTAGGTAGACCTTCAAATGTTACTTCGGGTCTCCTTAGTACAAGGACTACCTCGCCAAGTTTCGAATTTTTATTATTTGGGAGTGGTACTGAATGTGTGCACGATTAATCAGTCCACTTTACATTCAAATACAACTGATTTTGGCTGCATAAATTTCGGTAAAGCTTTTGGTAAAGTTTTCACAAGCCACGCTGTTACATAAATCAAACGCGCCTGTGTAACAGTTTTTAATGAAATCGGTACAGGCACTATATAATTGTTTGGTAATAGTATTATTACAAATTACATTTATTCGGTTTCCACTGTCAGTAACTCAAATGGCTAGCTTTTTTGGAGTTCGTGTAGAGCAAGCTTCTATAAGTATATAATCCACAATGAACGATGTAAATAAGAAACGTTACTGTTTAGAAAAACAACCGAAAGTGAGAGTCGGGGGGGGGGGCGCAATCGCTAGGCTCAGTCTTATGCTTAACTCAAGCCTAACATAAAATGTGAATCTTAGTCGAAAACTTAGGCTTGACGTACCGAAGGCGGTATATATCTTGCTACTCACTTATTGAGCCGTAGAGCCTTTCAATACGCGATTGCAGCTTTCATTTTGCAAACCAGAACATTACTGGTAAAGCGGGACTGCTACAGAGACGTCAAATCTGGAGTAGCGCCAGTTGGCGTTTGCGGTCCAATTTTGTATCTTATGTATATTAACAAACCATCGAATATATAACGTATGTTAAAAGTAAATTATTAGCATATGATTTGAAACTATATAATCGTCTTAGCTCTACAGACATCAACTCATCCCAGGAACTGCAAGATGCGCCAACCCTTCCCAGTAAAGTCAGAAATGGCAATTACAGCTGGATTTACGTTAGAGAAATACCAAACATTAACTTGGCGGAACGTATATTTGAGGAGTAAGTTGCTGAACTCGAACAAAGACATATACACATACTCTACCAACTTGTAGGAAAGAGTAACTGTCACCTAAGAACCATTAACAGATTGCAACAGATAGTACTCAAAACTAGATACACCATAAAACCTGTCAAATTAGAACAAAGAAGTTATAAATTTTTGGCTAATAACAGATCATCATGTGTCTTTGTTATTGTAGTAATTCAGCGTTATATTGGAGCAATGTCACAGCTCATGAGCGGATGGGCGAATATTTGTAAGTTTTTGGCATATATTATCTGCAGGTATCATTAAAAACACATATCTATACGTCTCCATTTCCACGAGCAATAACTAATCAGCTTCCAGTTGAATACTAAACTCAAGTCGAATTTTGTGGTCCCGTCTATAGCGCAGTATGCCCTAAAATGATGGGGTACTAATTTTCAAACTAAAGGTAATCTGAGCGATTGCATCTTCAGCACTAATATCTAGGTGATAACCCCTCTAGCCACTGAATGACATCAAAAACGGTGAGTTCTGCTTTAAAAACGAACAGGTATGCTGTTGTTAATATGGCTTGCGGATAATCTGTATTAACATAAATATTGACAGTGCGTGTACCTTTAAGATGCATATAATGCAATCGATAACATCGCCCAAACTGCGAAATAATTTGTCAAACGGAGTATTTTGCTTCTGATTTTGATCAAGTTTTTATCATGCATTGGTCGGTGCTACGATAGCCAGGTACTGTTGGGATTATCCCAGCATGCAGACATGTATCTAAAATTATTGTGAGCAAATATTTCGGACCGAAATGACGCACATGTTACTGTTATCGTCTGTGGCTTTTCAACGAGTATTCTCATTTGCCTTAAGGTGTATCCACGAATGATTAAAATCCAATAATAGAGTTTATTTATTCGTTGGCTAGCCAATATCTAAAAGCAATGGCGCTAAACATACCAGTCCCCGCGCAGTCCACGCCGAAATGCGAAATATAACACAAAGGAACTCAGAACCCAGGTGGGACCTATAAATTATATTGTATGGATGTTCCTTCATTGAAGCAACCAGAGGATTTAGCCCTTATAAGAATAATACTTTTAAATTTGCGGTCCACAAATCGAAAAAGGGTTACGGATGATAGGTATGCTATCAGGGTGTTTTGTTAGTTGTGACATTGTTAGTTGTCTTGTTGTTTGCTACTTAAGATCATGTACGGTCTATACTTGAGTACTCTTCTCCTGTGTGGCCACCACTTTGTATCTACGACATTAATAACTCCGTCCGTTACCAGAAGTAGCTTACCCACATGTTGTTTCAGCGGCACACCAGGCCAGTCCTACCTGTAAAGCATGCTTCAGCCGTCTTTCGTCACCATGTATGATATATTCTAAATTATTTGTTAAGTGTAAATTATCTATTAAATGATTGTACGCATTAAAAACGCGAGTGTTCTGCGACCAAAATACCACCGCATTGCAACAGATTCGACTGGCGTTCGATTGAAACGCGTGAAAGTAACGAGTACAAGTGACTCTTTCACCGTGATATATGAGTACAGCACCGAGATTTCCCACATCCTTATTTTTCAATTCTTTGGAATTTGGAAATCACCTCAAGTTAACGTTGAGCTTGGCTCATGCTAAGCCTATGTGTTGATTCTGCTCTGCTCGAGATTACCCTTTGATACAGAAACTGACTAGAAGATTTAGCTACAACTAAGCTGTGTTTACAGCTAATTCCGTCACATATAATTGATAAGCATCCAACACGATGGCTCAAAGATGCTCACAGCTCATAATTGTTTATCGTACAGTGAATCCATTAATAAAATCACTGTTAGTTTATGAACATGTATTAAATGAAACCATTAATAAAATCACTGTTAGTTTATGAACATGTATTAAATGAATATACCTTGGTTGAAGGGTTGGTATTTCATGATTAATACTTTCAGTGGAATAAAGATAAACATGACCTCATCCAGTATGTCGTAGAAAGGGCCTAAAAAGTGAAGTAAATGATTTTTGAACTTTTTCCATTGTAGTAAAAATACAGCGCGTTTATTGTCTTTTCTGATAGAAATATATATAGAGTTTTTGCTTTTCATAAAAAGTTGTTAAGAAGCTAAAAATGTCCTGCTTTTATTAAAACTTTAAACACCAACAAAATTTACAGCACATATCCCGTTCTTTGCAAATTCTACACCAATTTTGTTACAGTTTCTGTCTTTTGAGGTATAATACAGAATATTGAAAAATAGAAAACGAGCATTAAGTGGAAAATTAACAGTTACTTATGATAAAAAGTGCTAAGGTTGGAAATGTGTTCATCTTTCAAAAGTGTTAAAACGAAGCCATAAATAGCTATCTTAGCCTAAACTACATATTGCGTTGCGTCTCAAGTGCGTTATATTTATGTACAGTGGTCTATAGAGGACACGTCTACTTACGTATTAGGTTTGCTGAAATATCTTTAAAATGTTTACGGGTTATAATAAGAAACATGCTTCAGGTATAGCACATAAAAAGATTAACTCTCAAGCCAATTTCAGCGTTGTCTTTAACTCCGCACAGTTTTCCTGATGTGTATCTTTGTTGTAGCATAAACGGTTCGACACCCTTACAATCAAAACTATCAATGCTCCAAAACTGTATTGGAATAAATAATAGCTCTTTAGAATAAGCTAAACGATTAATATTGATATTACCAAAAGTGTATTAAGGAAGAGTATGACACTTCGCTGCCCTCTAATGTAAACCCGTGTTGGATGACACGGGCGTTTTTGACCTGACCCCCTCATTTATGGGGGAGTCATCATGGGCAGACCTCACTCATTTTGGGAAGTGGGGTATGTCATATCCCCAGTTTTAGATGGGGTGTATTTCGGACCCCCAGTTTTTTTTTTTTTGGGGGGGTCAGTTTATAAAAACTACTGCTTAAACCGACAACTCCTCAAAACCGGGGGTTCTGACAAACCCCTCCCCACAAACCCCTACATTCTTGATGTTACGAACAATATATCACATTATTATAATTAAAAAGACATAGCTAAGCTAGGTATAACATAACTAACATTATGCTAAATTTTTACGCTAATTTATGAATTCGTTTAATCTCTTATTGTTCAACCTGAATTAAATTCTATATATGCGTACTCGCTTGATATTTACACACAGTTATGTGACGTTTACGTTATATAGGACCCATCTTGTGAACGGTTTGTCCGCCCTTTGTGTTTGTACCACCATCTATTATATGTTGTCTTGTACACCATAGTGTTTCTGATGACATTTTAGGATAGTATACATAGGTAACATAGCGCCGGTAACGGTATGGTGTAGACTACACCATAATTTTTATAAAAGTTATATAGTGTTAGCTAAGTTGATGGTGTCTCAAACACCATGTTTTTTAATTCGAGTGGAATGAGAGAGCGAAGCGAGCGAGTAGAACGAGAATTTTCAATTTTGTCTCTGGAGGGGGTTTGAGGAGGTCCTGTCTGTGTGTGTCTGTCGCACCTGGATCTCGATAGCGGTTGGGCGGATTTTGATGCAAATAGCTTTTTCGAACCGCAATGGTCTATTTAGGAGTAGTGGCGGAGCCCAATTTTTGAATTTTTCCCGTGAGAAAAGTTATGGGGCAAAATGACGTCATTTTCGCCCATTTTTCGGGCACACCCTCCAGTTTTTGCGACTTTTCTCAATAAGTAAACAAGGTATCCGCAAACTAATAGGCCTATTCCATGGGCCTTACCATGGCTTTACAATGATAATAACAAGTTTTTCAGCTATTTCCCAATGTGGAGTCTATAAGCTTATAGCTGGCGCCAAATTTCATGTTTGGTGAAAAGTCGTGGGAAATGCACCTAAATGTGTGCTTATTGTTGGTTTTGGTGACGGATATGGGATTTTCTCGGCCAACAAGCTGATTGCGAGTGTCAGAAATATTGTGTGGCAAGTATTTTTCACACTTCTGCTTCATACTTGGTATGAAAAATGAGATTTTTGAATTCTTTAACGTTCTTTCCACGGTCAATTTAGAGTTTTATTGAATTATTAAATTGTTAGTTCATTGTTTTTGTGCTCGTTGTATGATGTTTTGTCTACTGCTTACGTTGGCTATCAAAAGAGGCGGGCGTAACTATGACTCATCACTCACGGTATATATAACGCTGCACCTGCGTACTGTGTGTAGGCTTTCTGTGTGCTTTCTACAACAGACTTCGCGGGATTGTTCTAACCACTAGAATTCTGGCGAGCTTCACTAGTTTATTATATAGCGTAGTACTGTATGCCACTGTATGGTATGGTCTAGACTACTGGAGGGCAAAAGTTTCACATGAGCGTCCTTTATAACATAGATCTTGCATTAAAGGCATAACATTTAGTTCTTACCATGAAAGTTATATTTAGTTAATGTTAACCAAATAACAAAATTGAAGGCTATATAATACAAAGCCGTGTTTGTATAAAGAAATAATTAAAGCGTAGTTTGACTGTAGTATGTATGAAACAGGAAACGACAAACTTTCCCTTTATGCGTTGTTTGTTTATAAAAGCTGAAACACGATGAACGTCAATTAATTGATGTTAGTTGGTACTGACTTCTCGCCGAGAACGATATTGTTCAAAAGTAACTATATTACTAGAGGATTCGCTGCGACCGGTGAGCTTCAAAAATTTTAAGCACAACTGCTCTAAATCTGGTACATTGAAGCATGATTTGTTGAAATATGCGGCGCAGGCGTTAGCACCCCCGTGCACTACGACCAGTGCATGCTTACATCTACGCGGTTCCCTCACATTCTTAGCTTTATCTTGCCTATGCTATTTCACCTCAAGTCTTTGCGGCAATAAACCTTGCCGTAGTTTGGGTTATCTTAGACCATACTTCGAGGGCGGTGGGGCGCTCACGTATTAGTAACCGCTCTGGGAATATGTTATACGACTGAACTATGTTAATGTTTAACGAAAATAAAGGCAGCCTTCACAGAATAATGAGTGCAAAAAGCGGTCAGTATTATCTTTAACAACCGTTTGCAAGGAACTCCTTAATGGACGTTATATGTCATAGTTTCTTGCAAACGGCTGCTCGAGATTTTTATCTTTAATGACTGCTTGTTTGATATTTAAATCTAGTGTGGGAGTAATATCAAGCTGAGACGACACCAATATCAATCTGGGGGCACCAATATCAAACTGAAGGGGGCACCAATACCAATAATAAGCTTGCTGTAACATTTCTGTTTCTAATAGCTAGCTGTTAGAAACTTTTGTCTTTTACCGCCAGCTGTAACATCCAAAAATCTCTTACAGTCAACCGTTAAATATTTGAAATTCTAATGAATACCTATTAGAGACTTTTGTATTTTATACCAGGCTGCAAGAGATAAGAGTTTTTAACAGTTAGCCATTAAAGACAATAATCTGTTATGGCTAATTGCAAGAGATTTTATTCTCTAACAGCTAGCTGTTAGAGGTTTCTGCATATATTGGCTATCTATCTATGACCAAAATCTCTTACAGATATCTGTTAGAGATTTAAATATCAAACCAACAGTCATTAAAGACAAAAATCTCTAGCAGCCGTTTGCAAGAAAATAAAATATCATATAACCATCCATTATAGATTTTAGATTCTCGTAAACGGCTGTTAAGGACAGAATTGCCCACTTTTTGCACTCATTATTTTGTGAAACCTGCGTATCTACTAGCTACTCATTACATTAGTCGGTGCATGTTCCACCAATATTGCAACATTTACTATTCACAAAAAGCAACTAGTCTAATCAAGCACCAGCAATGAATAACAGTAAAAACTGTCGTTATTTAAATCAAAAATTATGCCATTACACATGGTTATCAATTCACAAAATGATTTATTTTAACGGAAGTGCAATACACTAATTTAAGTGGAGGCTGCTAATTTAGAACTATGGAATCGGCTTCCGAAATTAGTATACATGGTACACATGGTTTCAAGACGAGCAAAGTCTTTAATCGCAATATGTCAAGCCATTATCATGCACTAAACGATAAAAAGAAATTTGTTACATTTTATACGTTAAAATAGTAATTTTACCATTTATCCATCATGAAAAGGCCAGTACGTCTGGTTATAGTAACGTTTCTGTTAACAGAAATAGCAATGTACTTCGAAAATTATGACTACATTTGTGGAACAACTGTCAACCTATACATCAAAATGTCACTATTTTGATTTAATTTTGGGTTAAAATGGTGGTTATGTCTCCAGTTCATTATTTGATAGCGCTATTAGATAGAGTGGAATGAATACTATAAGGTATCCTACATCAGACCTCATAAGCAACGATAATTTGAACTAAGCCAATTCACCGGTATTGTTTCCAACCACAGCAAATAAATTTCTACATATGATTTTTATGTTTTGTTGCTATGGTTTTACCGTTCATATGTAGCTATGTATTAAAAGTTATGGTTTTACCGTTCATAGTGCGAAAACGTTACTAGACTGAGATTAATACCTTACATGGAGTCTTATAACCTGTGACAACCTGATTCAAATCGGTTTAACAATATTTTAAAGTTTCAAAGCAAACCAGCTAAAATTTGAATTTATGTTGTTTGGAAAGAGGATTTGTACAACTTTTGCCAACTGATGCAAATACAGACAAATATGCTATCTTTATACACAGACGATTCATCGAACACAACAAAACGACTAAGTATCATCCACCACTCCATTCCAAGTGAACTGTTTATCAAATTTTATTTTATATCGAATTTTGATTATTCAAAATTTAATGTATCACTATCATTATTTTATATTATTTATAGCAATTTACAGGTATATTTCACGTATATAAAGAATGAAGTGAAAATTGCTTTGACTGCCCAGTTTCGCCTGCTCATAGCAATTATAGCACATTTATGTCACATTGACGTTATAATGTTTCCAATGTATAAAACTTTTGTCCGCTGTAGTCGCGACCCTACAGTATGGACTGGCAGGGTCACACTCCTACTGTAAATCAATCCTGAGGATACGCGACACATCCTTAGCTACTACATTTTTGTTTACACTGTCGCACGCAAACTTTGTTACTGGCTACAATCTTGTGGCGAATTATTAGTAACGGTCACTGGCTGTAGCCAATGCGTTGTATTAATCATTTGTGTTGTAAATTTTTTTGAAAATATCGATATTTGTATCAAGAAAATATCAACTTTGACAAGATAGTATGCCGAATGCCGTCAACAAAACTACACAAGAAACACGGTTTCTTTCACATAGTCGGAAAATGACGACACCCCTAGTTAAGTACGCTTGAAAATTTTTAGGAAAACCATGGGGGAGTGTAAGACACATTGTTGTCGAGGGTGTGCCTGATTATGTGTGGGGTACATAGTTTCCAAACTTGGAAACATTAAAACGTGAACACCGCATTAGCTCGTGTACTACGTCCATTTAAGGTCGTGTTCACACCGCGTCCGATCCGACTCGATTTGTGTTAACATTGCATCAGGTCGTGCGCCACCAATCTATATAACTACCGTATACGTGTATATATGTGTAGTTTTTTTCAGACTACTTCATACGATTCGGTCCGACACCATTGTACATGCTGTATCGGATCGTATACAATGGAACACTCTATATAAAAGACAGGGCCAAATCGGATCGGACAAATCGCAGTTTGAAACTAAAAAATCCCAGTGTGTGTGTTAAGTGGACTTGCTACCTTTCTGATTTTGCTCATTTCTTGAGATAGTTTTCGATATTTTGGTATATATATTTTCTTGAAACTGTGTGTTTTTGTTTTTATCATCCTATTATTTATTAAATGAATTTGTTTTGCTGCTTTATCAACATGGATAGAAATCTATTTGTTTAGAAACAGTAAGTTAAGCTGGTAAAGTAAAGTGTATTTTTATCAAAATATATCCTCAATTTATAGTCCTAAAAGAACATCACCAAGAAGCGACACCATAGTTTTTTTGTTTTCTTACAATTCATACTTGGTTAAATCAATTTTCGGCAAGTCTTCAGTATTTTCTCGATGCATCAAATCTGCACTAGAATAAAGGGTGTTAAAAGTTTTGAATTCACCTGGGCGATATTCTTCATCAGCGTAAGCGGTAGAACGCCTTTCATGCCATTTAGCGATGGCAGACTCCAGTATGAGGACAACGACCGCTGCTAGCAGGACAAACCCGCAAAGCGTAATAATACCGGTGAAATTGCGAACAGTCATCGGATCACCTTTGGAGTAAATATTTTGCCGTTTACAAAGTTTTCCCGCTTGTGATAGTTCATGTGCGATCTATAATTACAAAATTTTCGGAAAGTAGATAACAAAACTCAATTACGGAATCAGGGTAATTCGAAATAGCTTTATGTGTGGGGTAAACTGCGAGTTTATAAAAAAGAACACCTTGGTGGGCACAGTTCGGCGACAGAAAGCCCAATGGTTTAGGTTTAGACTTAGTAGAATACATACCATAAAGCCCCGAGAATGTGGCTAAGGCTTTCTATTTATATATAGAATAGGAAGACTGATATACCTGAAGCTGGTCACAAATATCGAAATTCCAAAATTCTGCGTAGGATAACGCACACCATTATGCGCTTAAGTTGTTTTATGCTCTGTTTTGAAATGTTTCAAAGTTAAATATAAAAATATATACTGGGTGAAAATAGTCACAATTTATTAGAATTAGTTACAATTGATTGGCGACTGTCGCATGTAAAATTTATTATGGTCAACAAATATATGACTGGAGATCTGGCGATTAATTTTTCGCATAAGATTTGTTGCAGTGTATTTTGAGTCCGCAAAAATGAGAGGTACGACCGGAAACATTTGTGAGATCCAACAAGGATTTACAGATATACACCAGAGTGCACAAAAGTGTCATAGTATTCCGTTATGTACACTTGTTAATGTTAATATCAGTTTATGATTCGATTGTTATGAACAGCCTTTGGAATCTGTACAGATCTGTCAACTTATAATACCTGAAATACCGATCTTAAAATTTATGTTCATTTCAGAACACATATTTAAATTCAATAATTACAAATTGCAAAGCAATCGTATACTGAGGAATTATTCATAAATATTATCTTAGAAGAACACAAGAAAATTGGGATCAATTCAAGTCCCCCTAAAATATCTTTTCTAGTTTTTCCCGCTATAGTGCTCTTTTCAAGTTTTCCCCCCACAATATCTCAGTGCGTCGAAGCAGTAAGAATTAAGAATACGACAACTCAGCGACACCCTATACTGCTGCGGGCCCTGGTACCGTCGTGCAGATAGACGAAAGTCAGTTTGTCAAACATCACCGTGGTCGTGGTCCTAGCACCACACCGGCTGTGGGGTACATGGAGGTCTGCATTTCGTCGATCCGCACACTGGGGTCGTACTGCGTGATGAGCGTCGCGATATGCCGCCTGGTTACCTCAACGAGCTCTGGTGGGGCGACCGCTACCAGCAAATTGCGCTCCAATCGCTGTGCGCTCATATCGCTGAACAGTTCTCTTTAGTTTAGCTGTTTCATATCCCAACATCCCTCTCCAGGGCTAGTTTATCCCAACAGCTCTCTCTTAGAGCTAACCTGCGGCTGTCTGCCGGGGGCGGCTCCTATGGCGATGGAGTAGTCTGGCACTGCTTTGCCGGGGATCATCCCCGTCGACCATTGCAGACCTAAGGTTAAGACTGGAACGCTTAAATTTTTTAAATTCACCAATTCAAGTTCCCCCTATAGTTCCCCCTCTTTTCAAGTTTCCCCCTATGTTATAGGGGGGACTGGAAGTGATCCAAAAATTGTAGGAAATGCTAAAGATATAAAGAATTTGGTTTACGTAAAAAATCCAAACAATCTCACACCGATCGCAATGTTTGATCTGTAAATTTTGTCGCCATTCCTAAATACTCATAATGTATTAGTGTATTATCATATATAATCATAATAATAATAATAATAATAGTTTGTATCGCCACCGTGAATTATGCGAAACTTTTTAACCAAATTAAGACAAGATGAGCAACATTTTAGCCAGCCTGACGTGCGAACCTAAAGGAGGTTGAAATTTTTCATACTAAATATAGATCTTATAATGCAGTTAATTTTGCAAAGTGTTATTGAAAAATCAAAAACTTGGCTTTACATATTTATTGTGTATCCTCATTAACTGCAATTGACATGAAACGAGCGAAGCGAACGTAGCCTCCACTGAGGGCAGGGGGCGAAATTGTGTAAATTTGTTGTCTTGTCCTGCCGTGTCACTCATAACTAGTCTTCCTGAAGATAGATTTAGAGAAATTTTTTCGATAGTGACAGTGATAACGTGGCTTTTAGCTGAGTGCTAAGAGCTTCGACACAAATCTTCAGTGTCAAAATGGCAAAAACAAGTTTTTGAAATTTCCTTGTCAAATATGGCCATACGGGTGTCCCTGTTACGCAGCCCATATCTCAAGACACAGACTTCCCATCGAAAAGTCGGACACCACTTACACACTACAACACTTTTCTGTAGTGCAGCAGGCCCTAATATGGTTCATCGACCCTTTACGAGAAATATCTTTTTTTTCAAATTTCGGGATATTTTTGTGTGTTTTAGCTTAAAGCTTTTGTCTTTTAGTTAAACAAGCACGCCGAATACGATGGTTTTCTTATCTACAGTCCAACTTGACTATGTTATACTTTTCATGGGGTTCAAGGATTTCACGGTCGACGAATACGATTTCCAAAATATAGTCTGTTTCATTTGTTTGATTATGTATTGCTTTCAGGGTATTAAGAATGTATATATAAGTGTTGCGGTGCGCTGAATACCACAGTTTGGGTTATCTAAGCTCAGAACCGGACCTTTAATGGCTTTTCATATGTTTTCTATGGGTTTTTACGAAACCAATTTCCAAAATGTAGTCTGTCTTTATTTGTTTGATTATGCTTGGTTATGTGTTGCTGACAGGGCATCAAGAATAGTATTTTACAGAACTTATGAATCCTGAATACAATTCTTAGGTGATATAGAGTCCAGCGCGCATATTTCATGATTGTTTTGCTGGATTTTAGCAGGTTCAGGGTCAGCGGAATCGATTTAGACCAAAGTATGTCTTCAGTTTTTTGGTTATATATTACTTTTAAGGGATTAGATCGGTTTATTTATATATAGGTTTTTAAGTACCTTGATCATATGGAATTCAACATAGATAATCATATTTTTGCCAACGGTGCGAAGTGGTTAAGATTCTGTTGTCGGCGAACCCAATTTACCGAAAGAGTTTCGGTTATCGTAAATTTCTTTATTATGTTTATTTTTTGCGCCTCAGATAAACTATTCTATATTTTGCGAGATTAATATCAGGTGGTGTGCCTTAACTTTACCAGGCGAGCATTATGAGGCATCAGTCGTTCCACAAGTATTAGGATGGTATATACAAACGGGCCTGGGAACACGTGGGGCAAGGGGGCAGCTGCTCCCTGAGCAGTCAAATTGAGATTTTGCCTTCTTGTTGCCACCCCTCCCCTGAAAACAATGTACATTTACCAACTTTACCCAGATGTTGCCTAATTTTTGTCAATTTACCTAAAATATCCTCAAGCCTTCGCCGCGCGGAGCTAGGGTGTAAATATTGCTTGAGAAGTGGTCCAACACTTAGGTGGTAACCCACTATGGGCACCTATGCCCCAGACCTGTTTTATCATAATTTGCCTCCCCAGACGTGTTATACTTTATCTTACCCCAAACCCCTATTTGTTATGTCATGGTGCCCCCAGACTCAAGATCATTCCTGGGTTCCTGTATAAACATCAAACACAAAGCCTGTTACAGGGGACTGTACATGGTAGTAACTATAGATAAAACCAGGCTCGCTTCGTTTCACCATGGCTTGCGAAAGACTAGGATCTATTACAGTGTACATAATTCATATGTAACGTTTAATCGTCATTATGACATGAAAGAATATGCTGGCATAATCAAATTCAAGGAGTTCAAGGAATTTTGATATTACCTAAATAAACACAACGTTAAGTATGTTACTGTCTTTTCTACTTGTTTTAAATCACAAAGCTTCTTTAAACTAGGCCCAAAAATGTAGAATTATCCGAAATTTATTGTTGATGAATTTGGGAAATTTTGAGTAAAAATTTAAAGAAAAACATAACTAAAACAAGTGTGAACTATCAAGAAAATTTATGTGTGATTACCCGCTTTACTGCCTTAACTAAACAAAAATTTTTAACCCAAAGATTTTACATCACACCTGAACTGCTACCGGTGGAACTAAATAGCTAAAACGTAGTATAAATTTATGTTTCCAATTGTATTCTTAAATAGACGTCTGTCAGTGACAACATTGTCATATTAAAAATTTCATATTCTAGTTTTCTATTCCGTTACGAATGTTGCAGAACCTGTCAAGACACGGTCTAGATTCCGCTTAAGTTTCCTTGCTTTAGTAATCGCCTGTAGCACACGTAAAATTTTTGCTACTAGAGACCGTATCGTTTAGAATTCAAATGTACTAATGTTTTAATAACCTAGTCAGAGTCGGCTTCACCACTGTTTAAAGCATACATGACCATACCGGAAAGGAGTCGTTATCCCGCTGAGGCTTTAAAACCCTTCCACTCTGCCCCTCGGGGCTTCGCTGATCGCCGATAAAGCCCAGAGGTTGCCTGTCTGTTTGCCGTAAGGTAATTTTAGCAAAAATGTGCTAAATTTTAGTAAAGCTGGGAAAAATTTGAAGGAAAATGGGCAAAAATTACTGGAAAATTACCAAAAGTCAGAGGGAAATTGTCAAAAATTACTCACGACCTTCTCCCAGCGGACCAGATATCTTTTCTTGAGAAGGCCTATGTTCCACAGATCCCAACATGGACTTCGGGCCTTGAGCATGTAAGATTTAAAGGTAGGTTCTCGCATTATTTTGACATGCTTGTATTATGGTCAGAACTGTCCTAACTTGCTGTCGAAATGTATTAAAACACGGATTTTGTTGTGTTAGATTTAGACAACAGAATTTAGAATGTATCAACCTATATTTACAGGACATTTAATTAAAATTAGCAAAAATATTTAAAAATTTCTCACGTATTTTTGTTCCAATCGCTGCATTGCCGCTATCGATGACTTCAATATTTGGCTGAAAGGTTGGATATATGAACTATTTTTTGCAAAAACAAACCCGGCCATCATTGCGAGACTGAAATCCTCGTCGACGACATAGCGCAAATCACATCGGTCTTTGAGGAGCATGAGGCCTAGTGGACAGTAAAAATTTTGGGCAAGTATACAGCTGTGTGGATAGAAAAGTCTTAGATACTGATAGCAATAAAAATTTTGGCCAAGTATACAGCTGTGTGGATAGAAAAGTCTTAGATACTGATAGCAATAAAAATTTTGGGCAAGTATACAGCTGTGTGGATAGAAAAGTCTTAGATACTGATAGCAATAAAAATTTTGGGCAAGTATACAGCTGTGTGGATAGAAAAGTCTTAGATACTGATAGCAATAAAAATTTTGGGCAAGTATACAGCTGTGTGAATAGAAAAGTCTTAGATACTGATAGCAATAAAAATTTTGGGCAAGTATACAGCTGTGTGGATAGAAAAGTCTTAGATACTGATAGCAATAATAAGAAAACAAGAAAATAATCAGTATATACTAGATATAATAATACTGCAATAAAGCAGTAAAATACGTTATATTCGGTATAACGCTTGTTTATAGGACTTTAGTAGAAACGTTTGATGGGAAGGAAACATAACTTGAACAATTTTGACAAAAATAGTTTTAGGTGCTGTGCAATTTATAAGATTTTTGTAATGAAACTGTAACAAAATGTGTGCTTTTGTCTTACCTCCAAACTGAACACGGTGCACCTAAAAGCATTGCAATACTTATCTCGCAATAGATTACGTTGTTATGGACTTTACGCGACAACATAAATGAGTTTGATGGTAAGCTTGTTACTCGTTAGTTGTACTCGACGACATCTGTTGAAATACAGTTACAAATCATTTCGAAGCGATGTCACGGATAATTTCTTGCTCCGGGTAAAATTGTATATACATTTTTTAATTATAATTGCATAATTATTTATCTCGGCAAAAAGTCGTTTCGTGTAGTGAAATCTATTGGCATTCAGCGGTATACAACAAATAACAAACTAGCTGGGTTGTAGAAATATGAAAATTTGGTGAGATTTTTAGACACAGTTTGTGTTTTGTTTTCTCAAAAGAAATGGTTCACAGCAAGTTAGGCGTTTTATAACAGTCCCCATATTCCAGGACCTTTGCAAAGAGCGGGATGACGATAAATCTCACTGAAAACTTGTTGTTCGTCTTCTACTCATGCAATTATAATCACTACTATAGTTCATAGTAAAAGCGTGACAGAGTAAAAAAACTTTCTGGCAACAGCTCGAACCAAGGACCAGCTAGATACCAGCCAATCGGCTATCCATTCGGCTCCTGGGCTATTGAAGTTTGCTTTGCCTCAAATTATTATATATCATAGCTTGTTTTACGTTGTTAAGATTTAATTTTGTAGCTACTGATCCACTGGTGCTTGCTTTTCTGCAAATTGTGTTTCGTATTTTTAGGTGGTTTGTCGATTTTTGAAATATAGTTTAATAAGAAAATACTAGCTTCAAATGACTTAGTGGAATTTACCTCTAATCTCGCATCGCAGGTTGGTCGCCGTATTTGAAGGGCGATTTGAAGACAATGTCCGGCTATAAGATTCCACCTACAGTATTTATATTATATATACTACTTAGCTGCATTAAGTAAGCCTAGTTGGTCTTGTGATATCAGCAATACAACTCTTATATGAAAAACGCATCATAGACAGTCCGAGGAAGGTCCAAAATAAAGTCACAGAGTGACGACTGTGACAATAAGTTTGTGGAGCAGGCATTAAATTTGTTCTGGGTATCTCAATTAGGCCGTAATGCGCGTAAACATAAATAAGGTCATGGAATCTAATCCCATTTCTGCTGATATTTCTCGATGTCCTGATACATCATGCTTGTCCTCTGTCTATATGATATAGCTGCGGCTCATATAGCCGCCGAGTAAACGCACAAAAGAACTTGTCTATCACAGTTTTTGATTGTAACTCTCAATTTTTATGTTTAACATTTAATTACTGAAACATAACTAAACACCGCGCCATGGCACACGTGAAAATTCATTCAACGCGTTCAGACTTCTGTTTCCATGCGACCTTAAGTTCAATTAATTACTATTCAACAAACTAGTTCTCCCATTGTAATTTTAGCTAAGAAAACAGCAGCCATATATACACCTTAGTTAGGTTGATGGTCACACATGCTTATAGGGGGATCGGAGGAGGGATTACCCCTGACGCATGCGACTGCCCCTCGGTGCCAAGCGTCGATCCCCTGTCAACTCCTCATTCCCCATCTCCTTGGAGGCATTAGAGATTCCGGATGTATGGACAGGTCCCGAAACCGCCCTGCTCGCCTCCGGGTTGATCACCTTATCGAGGGGGTCGAAAAGGAATTATATTTCTGTGAATATAAATAAATTTTTGTTATAAAATATGGCTAATAATTTTTTATTAATAAACGGTAAGTGAGTAAAAAAACCAATGCAAAAGCAAGAAAGGAAAACGGACTTTGGATTGCTGGAAATATCCACTGGTCAGGCGGCTAATGAACCACCCTTTGAGAACGTATTTGTGGCAAAAAAATTTCAATGTTTTGAATCTCGAAATGGAAATATATATTACAAAATTTTCGCTATCAAACTTAGAATATGTACGACCAATCCATTATACGTGAAGACGCTACAAAAATGGGGCCTAATCCGTTTACTTTTTATCAATTTATTATATTAAATAAGAAAAATGCGGTCGGTTTTAGACCCTTTTAGACCGGTTGTTAAAACCCTGCATTACAAGAAAACAGGCAGATCACAAATGCCACTGGAGTAAATATATATATTAAATACGTTTAACGTCAAAAATTTAGCCGTATTCGCCAATCCCAAGTTTAAGCATGGCCTGGGATTAGAACAGATTTTAGATGACATGTATAATCTAAAATATCAGGTCGCTAGATACGGTTAATTTCGTACCTTTCCATAGTAATTGGTTAATCTGAACATATTTCTATACGTTATTTTCTGGCATACAATAATTCTGAAGATCACAGAATGGGAGTTGAACAGCCATCCTGCACCGATATCGCCTCACGCTTGGTTTGGTATCATTACGGACAACCTCTACGGAATGCCGGTAAGTCCATCTTTCAATTCAGGCTAGAGGATTAAATCCAATTTTGCTGAACTAATATTTTGTATTTCACAGCGCCGAATAGAAACCATTTAGAACACATGTATACCTACTTGGAAAAGAACTCTGTCCAGGAAACACAAGAGTTGTATCTGCGGCCAACCGTTGATGAACGTTGGCGATCGCACCGCCTTCAATAGGGGGATGGTCTTCTAAAACCTTGCGCATCCTCGAAAACGCAGTCACATTTGACCTTTCCAACATATCTCGATAAAACGGATTTCCTTCACCTTCACTATCGAAAATCAGTCGATATTCGTCTTCTGCTATCAACTCAGCAAGTTTACGAGTTGAATCAAAGCTACCGCCGCTTTGTTCCCAGTCTTCAACTTCCGACCACAGCCGACGCACTAGTAGGCCTTTGTACGAAGCGAGAAATAAAAAAAAGAAAAATCCCGACGAAACCAACAAAATATTACCGCTCAGCACTCCGGTACCAATGGTGTCGCAGAATTGATCGATAAATGTAGTCCATGTGTTCCAAGCGCCCTTTACAAAAAAAGTTTTATCACAGAATGCAATTTTTGCTCAAATTCTTATACTTACAGTAACCAAATTTGTAGCAAGCAGAACAGAAGCTGATAATCGAATAATAAAATCCGATAAAAACGCAACATATTGTTTGAATGCAATGTTACTTACTAAATTAACACATCGTGTGCCTAGCCACGTTAAAGAAAACATACTTTGTTGGTTGCAGATGGGCCATGTAGGAGTTAGAAATTTTGTTAATCTATGTTTAATTTTGTTAATCTATGATTATGTTGAATTTAGCAAAATAGCAAAACTGCAAACAAAACATTAAAACGACATTAGACATCGCAGACGCATGATTATAGTGCTATGAACTTACCACTCGGCCATCCAATCAACTGGTTAACGATTTTGGAAAATGATTTATAAAACTCTGTGGTAATTTGGTGAACCCATTAACGCAATATTCGTTGTTGTTGCACGGAAATATGCATTTTCTATTTTAAAAGCACGGATTTGACACATATTACTAGTTTCAGCAGAATCATCCGGGGTGGTAGGAGGGTGTGGGCAAATTCGCCAACAACAAAAACATCATATTTAGCAGATCAGTATGCTTTCTACGTGATCCCATATTCAGTCTGGTCAAACAGGTTTTGCGTGCAACGGCTTTAGCTCTATGAATTTAGAATTTATGTGTTCATTAGCACCGATGTATGCATGCTGCACTATCTATATATCTATAACGCGACTATGTATTGTCTTAGTAGCTATATTTTACTGATTTATTTCATAAACAATCTCACATGGCTGAATGCCGTAATAGATTAACAACTAGCTTCGTATCGCAGGTGGGTGGCCGCTTCTGCAGGGCAGTTCGGCGAAAACGTCGTTTCATAAAGAATGTGCTCTTCGCCAACGGATATAAGCCGAAGCCGCAGGCTAGCAAGGAGAGTTCAAATTATACCGCGTAATCACCTAATTTGAGAACTCATTTGAGAATCAATGCTAAATATGTTTGACCTAAATTTGTTGGGTCCGAAACACATCATACAGAAATTTACATTGCCGATAGCGGGTTTATTAAGTCGAATATAATATTTGGACTTTCGCCAAACGGAGGTTAGTAACTCCAACCGGTTCACGAAAACATTGTGCCATTTTACCTTATCTCGCAATCACGACAACACTGTCTGTGGTGACATAGAATATACGCTCTCAAGCTGAAACGATTTCATTTAGTTGAGAAGTAATATCAGCATCAATAATACCAACTGTATCCAATTACGCCCATTTTTATGGTTATAACAGCAAGAGGATAACAATAAAAACCTGTGTGTTTCGATTTGCGATAACTTGTTTAAACTGTTTCCCTTTAAAAGAAGTCAATCAATCAACCAACAATATGTCATACTAGAACTATTGACATTTCCAGGCACCCGGTTTCAATTTTTACGATAAACCATTATTCTGGAAATATAACCGAAAGTTCGCTAACAAAACAGTTTAAGTAGTGCGGTAAAACATTTAACGTTCGTGGTAAAGTGTTAAACTTACGTCAAACTGAACATCATTTATCGATGTCAAATTATTGCCTTTTTTCCAGTGTGCAAAAGTTCCAGTAATTGTCATAATAATGGCAACTATAACACTTGTACCAATAAAAAGAAGCCAAATATTTGAAGGAACAACGCTGTAAACAATGTCGACATTCGGTGCTGCTAGAGCCTCGCCAGCCTTGTAGTTCATCAAAAATCCAACCTGTTGTCGAATAATAATCTGAATATATCTTATCTAGCAAGACAGCATTCATTGGGGGATTGCCTTCTTTTTACTCCCATCTTTTGGGGCTTCAATAGAACTTTTGGTAAGAAATATAATTTTCTACTTTCTAGCGTAAATATAGTGACAATCAACAAACCAGACATTTAAATACCTCTAAAATGTTCGCCGCTTAACGCAACTTATACATTTCAGCCTTCATTTTTTACAGAACCACTCCCTTCGCAAATTTTTGAGTGCACAACTGCTGTCTACTGTCTGCACATAACCTTGGTACTGAATTCTACTTGATGAAAGCTCAAGCTGAGGTGCGTAATGCATATGTTACGTTGTGTGCACCTAGGTCCGAGTTCTGCCACAGAGCCAATTCCGGCTCGTGATGAAAAGGCACAGCCACATCCGCCCTTATTCATAATTACTTTTTTCTACTCTGTACCGTAAAAATATTGAAAATTAACAAGCCAGGCGTTTAAATACCTCTAAAATTTTCGCCGTTTAAGCTAATACATTTCAGTCTTCATTTTTTACCGAACAACTCCTTTAGCAAAATTTTGAGTGCACAACTGCTGTCTACTGCCTGCACATAACCTTAGTACTGAATTCTGCTTGATGAAAGCTCAAGCAAAATGTACATTATATCGTTATAAAATGAAGATCTTGGTGCGGGGCTCCTGGCTTAGCCTTTCGCTTAGCCTCACTCCAATGTTTCCATAGCCTTTAGCTGAGACTAAGCGTTAGCTTTTGATTTAGTATATCAAAAATAATACAATATTACTCTCCACACTTTGATTTTGACTTTATAAAAACTAATTAAAATGAAAGGTTTTTATAAAAAAATGTTTTGGAAATACCTAAAAAACAAATTTGGGAAGTTTCTGAAATGAATATAAATGGCAAGTTTAAACGAGCGATACTCTAAATTTTGATAAACCATTTCCTTCTTTAAACTAAAATGTCGAATTCGTATAGCCTTGAACAAACTTTTGTCTCAAAGCGAGCTGAAATTGGATCGCTTTGACGCCAGCAACGTATACTAACCGTTGCATCATCTGTAAGCTGTTGCTCGATTATTTAATAAACATTGGAAACCGAGCGAATACCAACGTACACGCAAAGGTACGCCGCACGTCCAACCTGTTCTGTACATCGCTTGGCAACGTACGCTGCGACAAATGTGTCACTTTAACAAGGAAAGAGTTAACGATTATATGTTTAATAGCACTTAAGTTTGAGATTGCTTTAGTTCCTAACTTCAAAAACTGCTATGGTATACCGTTCAGTAAGTATTTTCATTTTAACTGAGGTTCAGAATGCTGCCAATATAAACTGTAGTATGATAAAACATAGTCCACCAAAAATCGACATGTAGTACATAATGAATATAACCATATACATACCTTTGAAAGTAGTACATTATCATAACCCAGCTTTTCTGCTCTATTCGTAGGTATATAATCAGGGGAGCAGCACGCTATTCGAAAGTGGAGGTGAGGTAACTCAAAACGGGTGTGTAAAGAAAAATTGAGGACGCCATAAACGAAAAATCTTGGTTAAAAATAGCATTAAACCTTTAGTATTACCTAGAATTGAACACTTTTTGTAAAGCCTGTGTTTTTAAGTCAGTCTGTTAATTGATAACATCAAGAGTTCATAATAAAAAATTTGTAGATGAGTATGACATTTTGACTCGACTTTGACTTGACATCGTGCTGATGTGCATCGGCTTAACCGCTGATTGTGGTACTTTTTCGGCTTACCCCACGCATCTCTGGGTGGCACCAGTTATCACATCGCCAGCAACCAACATTATTACTACAACATTAGCACACTTCTGTGACTACTTTTATATTTTTTCACTAATCTCCTTTGGCTATTTTCAACACGACAGCTGGTACTATCCGAGAAATCCTTGGGCGTAGGCCTTACCTTAGTGGAACTGTGGGAGTGCCCTTCGACATCTTCCGGAGGTTGCATACGCCGAAAAGCACTCGTTTAGAGAAAGGTGCAACAGTAATCCGCAGTAAGTGATTCATATAAAAAAACTTTAAAGTTTATAGAAGAAAAAGCGGCTTAAAACGAGGAGTTCGGTGGCAGCTACCATAAGCCTTTTACAAATAATGTGAAGCGAAAACTAAGGCTCAGATTTAGATTGCTGATAACGCTAATCGAATTCCGAGAATGCTTTTCACTTAATGAAATACTTTAGAGGTTTTCTCCACACAAGTGCCCCACATCATAGAAGAACTTAAAGTAATATCAGCATGGTCGAGTGTCGTGCTGTTATATAATTTTCGTCCATAGATTGTTGATAATACATCTTGCAGAGAATGGCAGGCAAAGGCGTGGAGGGGGAGAGTGGGGGATGTATTCTCACCAGACTTTGAAGGCCAACTTTTCTGAAGCAGGGATGTACAAATCACGAAATTTTCCGCATCAAAAATACAAACGCGAGTTGACCTCATGAGACTAACTTTTTGGAGTTTACCCGTGGAAAATGTTACTTTTTTCGTGGGTTCGGCGCGTTGCTCTATTTTACAGGTAATCAGTTTCGAATTATACGCCAATAGGAGAGCGGATAACTAAAAGATTAGAGTTTAAGCAACTTTACTAAGGGAGGCTTTTAAATATATATAATACAATTTAGTATATATAAATGCATATGGTAACCGCCCCGACAAGCGAAATCCCAACTACCGTCGAGACTCCTTGAGAATATTAAATTATTTTTATAATGTTAATTGCCAAATGCTGTAGTTCTCGAAAAAGGCGGACGAATATCCGGACGTTGACAAATAAAATTTTATGCGTAAATGGAAGAAACAAGTACTTGATTAGACCCAAAAAATTCGACATTTTTGCTTGAAAAGATGGATTATTCGGTTTCAGGTTACCAACAAGCGATATAGAAGCAAAGTCTTTTATAACTATATAAGTAAAACAACATTTGAATTGGTACTAAGTAACGCACGTTAAAATTAAAATTAGCAAATTTACAAGCGTCGTAACGTAAAGCCGTGAAAATAGCATTTTTAGAAGACTATATATATTTCTAGTTATTGAGCTGGCAACCTAAGTCTCAAAACCACATCAGTTTACGTCAGGACAAAGATTTTGAGCCATCAACCGCATTAATCGGATCAGCCGTTGTTGTGTTATTAGCGTCACCGAATTTAAAGTAATTTAATAAAGAAAGGCTCAACTAGTCTGTCCCGAAATTGTTAATTTTTGCCAACGTTTTCCGTGTACCTTTGGTTCGGGCTGTCTCCCACCTCAGAAGAGAATAATCCCATCTCTCCCACTAATGAACATATATGGAGTTTGGCTGCCATCGCTACAGAACGAGACATGAGCACCCGCACTACAGCATAACATAGAACCTTTTAATCAAATCTCATTCGTGGCTTTTTGTGCTCAGCAGGAACCCTTCGCGCTAGCATAATTCTTTCTGTAAGTATTAAGCTTATGTGGTCAACGGTTATATTCGTCTCTTAAACGGATGTTTCATCCCCGTATTATGAATACAATTTTCATATGATCGTATATAAAGCACCTACCGTGTTTTCTGCGTATGCCAGCGGATACGTATATTTAAAATACCGTGACCGCTCTTCAGTTACTCGATACCATATTAACATTGTGTCAATGGTTCCGTTTTGAATTAGACCAAGTGCACCGCTGTATTGCCCGGTCGTTGGCTCCAAAGTGCCCCAATCGTTATGCGGAATATCGTAATAAGGCTTCGACGATATATTCAGGAGGTGAAGAACGTAGAAAAATACTTCCACATCAAGCCCAGGATATTCACAGTCAGGATCCGAGAGATCACCAGCGAAACTTCTATTGGCGAAACATGGGTAGACGTTTGGCGGAAATGAAGCTAAACCATAAATTAATGGTCCCGTCGGTTGCAATACTACTTCCGGCTGCGTAATGTTCATTATAAAATAATTTACATCATATAGTACCTAATAAACTATATACTTTTTATATGCTTTGTTCAGACCGTTGGGGTTTCAAGTGTTTTCAAGATCCAAGTACTGTAAAAATCGCGCGATTTACTACATTTCAAGTACGATCATGCGTCAAGAACTGAACTGTGTTAACATTTAACGACATCTCACTGTTTGTTTGTGCTCACTATACTAATCCGTTAATGATCAACTGAAGTTAATATTGCATTTACTGCTCACTGTCTTCGATTAGCCTAGCCATACACAGGTTATAAATAGCAAGAACATCTGTAGGATACGGCGGATGGATGTGCAAAGCAGGCAAATCCGTCCAACCGGTATCAATGAACGCACAGTATACTGCAAAAATTGAGTCAAATTTTAACTGTTAAGTTGCTCCTTTATAACCCTAAGAGTGACTAAACCACTGACCCAGTTTCAGTCAAGTTTTGACTTGATTTGAACCAAATTTGACAACAAGATCTAACTCTAACTAACAAATAAGTCAGTAAGGGCTAAAAGTAAGGGCTAAGTAAGTTTAGGGCTAAAAAGGCCCGACCCAACCCTTAAGATTTGAGTCGAGATTTTTGCAGTGCACTAGCATAATTCAGTGAATTCAAACATGGTAAATATTGCGCACTATTCTTTTATCCAAAGGCTCATTTGATCGATAGTAGTATAATTATCCATGAGATAAAAGCTACAGCAGTATCAAAAATACCATACTTTATAAATGCACTTTCCCACATATACAGTAACATTTTCAGCAACATCAGTCGAACCATGGGCACAGTACGCAGGATGATATCAGAGTATGATCATGTGAAATGATTCATATCGGTGTAAAATGGTGGTATTTGACTTTCTTGTTTATTATTTGAAAGCGGTAAAATATGCACATTAAACACATTTTTAAAGGTTTGCTATTCTGCGAAAACTTGGGCCAAATCTATTCACATTTTGAAGACAACTGAATCAAACATTACTTGGATTTGAATATTAGGTTTGTTCAATACTTCCTCGCCAATTGGCACATATGTTGTTTAGCTTATGGCGTTTACCTGCGTTTTACAATCAAAAATTTGCTCTTAATTATTCCTTCACAGTTATCTATGCTCATGCGATGCGTTCCGTGGTCATAGGCGCTGGGATAAAATTATCCTCTCTCCCTCATGTCTATGTATAAATCATTGACCGTGACCTCTTGTGTTCCATGACTGGTGTTACTTGCAGGATGCTCTATATCGTACATGCTCGAGGTCCGAGATCACAGGGGTAGCCGGGGTATCGGGCGTGAGTCAGCTTTCGGCCTTCCCTTGAAGCGGGGCGTCACCCGGTCCTTAGAAGGACCTTAGTATTTGTTCGGTGCCTGCAGCGCCGCAATATGCGTTGGATCACCTGCCAAAAGGAGTGGGGCTGCCCGACACCAATGCAGTCGCCTGAGGGGAGCAACCCTCTATCCATGTTAGAATGTATGCTCTATATCTTGTATTCATGGATTTTCTGCTCGCTAAAATAATATGTGTCTGCATATTTTTTGAAAATATCTGCTTCGCTTTAAGCTTCTGGGAAAAGTTTGTACCTAATGCTGTTCTGTGTACACCTAATGTGCCGAACTTTCAGAAAAATTTGTTATAATTCTAGCATCATATCTTAACCGAGCATTAGTCCAAATTAATGGCTACAATTCCTTTTGGGTGCACCCAAAAATCATAAGAAAAACCTTACTACTTAGGAAATATTCATGTAAAGATTGTATGTTTTTGTATAACATTAAATAAAATAAATTTAAGAATATGCATGAGAAACATCTTGTTGTTTCATTTAAAATTTCCGAAATTTTTTTACTTTTATAGTGTTTCAAGGCTTGCATGCCATAACACGTTAATTTTATTGCAACTTCTATAAATAGATCAGTGAACTGATTAGCGACTACATTAGCAAATTTGTATCGGTGCTATTTCGGTACCCCAACGATTGCGGATGCTCACATAGTCATATAAACATGTGTCCATCTTCATTACGAAAGTTTTGCCTTTGCAGCGCATGTTACAGTCAGATTTTAGCCAGATATATATTGTTATCACATATATATAACTTGGTTATTCATGTATCTGTTGGACACAATTATTATGGGTCATGGGTAGCTTACCGCTAGTTGTGATATCACTGATGTGAAGAGAAAAAAGAAGTTAACAGCAAGTTTTAGCGTCATATCTACTCAAATTTCGATAGGTATTATGAAATTCAGCCTATTAATGACTGGCCCAATTTGGCTCAATTTTTATAGTGCCGTGCTTACAATGCTCAAATAGTGAAAGTTATATTTACATTATGCCCCTTCCCTTCCGCTTCGGAAAAAGAAAAAGTAGCACCTATCTTTACATAGTACCTAGCTTACAATAGTACATAGTACCTAGCTTACAAATAGTACCTAGCTTACAATGCTCAAATACTGTGATGTATATTTATATTATGCTCCTTCCCATCCGCTTCGGAAAAAGAAAAAATAGCACCTATCTTTACATAGTACCTAGCTTACAAATAGTACCTAGCTTACAATGCTCAAATAATGTGATGTATAATCACATTATGCCCCTTCCCATCCGCTTCGGAAAAAATAGTACCCATCTTTGAAATTTAAGCCACTATATATTTTACAGTTGTATGTAATTCCAGAACTTGTGTATCAAAATCTTCTTACGGTGCATATAATCACAGGCAGTACACCTTCATGAGCACAACTTATGAGTCAATAAAAATAAAAAATTCAACGCCTAGATCTTTGTCAAAACACATGTAACATTATCGATTTAACATCCACAAAACACGATAATGGTTGTACAGCTTTATATAATATTAATCCCTTCCTTTAGGTTATAATCGTCCACTATATTAAATATTATAAAGCTAATACACTTATACGCTTTAATGATGCCATTCGCCTAAATTACTAAGCTTCAAGACTAATAGAACTGAGTATGTCAAATACGAAAAACATACACAGAAATGCAAGTTGCAAAATGGGTTTACTTACTGAGGCGCACCCTAGGGACGTAACAGTACTTAACGATACATGAAAAAGGAATTGTAAACATAACCGAATTAATGTGTAGAAAAAAGATATACGTTTATTGGCTTGGAGAAGTCGGCTGTGCTCACTGTTACATTCTGTTACTGACTAAAGACACAACCTTAACTGATGGATATAAATGAAATGCAAATAACCTATGTCCGCTCCAATTTCGAAGAGCTTGCGACCTCTGCGTAAAAAATTTCAGACTAGAATCGTAACTCCAATTTAGCATATTCAATTCTGCATGCCAACTATGCTCAATGGGTATGCGATACTATACCATAACTAGCATATATCATCAATGATAGTTATATCGTAATTAAGTGATTATCAAGCAGAATGATTACTAAAAGATTATAAATATTATGATAAATAAATATTATCATTACCAAAAGAGATGAACCAATTTCGGAGAATAAGCAAAAATATAATTATACTTTTATTACATCTGCAATTAGTTATCAATACGTGCAATGTAATGGTATATTACTATATTTTTGCTAATTTATGATGGTTCCTATTAATTAGTGGTCTACTTAATGACTATTATATATTAGCTGGCTCGCGACTGCAGCTTTCAATCTGTACAATTTCAATTCATTCAATTTCTACAACAGGATGGCACGCTAATTTGCCTTATCATACACACTGTGCGTATATTCGGATCCATATGGGTTAGGGCACATGGGTACCGCATGAGGGGTGTGGGTGAGACAGGGCTGGTTACCCGAATTTTAGTGATTGGCAAAAAAATTTAGTTGATTTATATGCAATGAAATATATCCTAATAAACAGACTTTTTTACTAAGTAACTAACACTATAATAACTTTTTACAGTTCCCCTCCGCTTTTAAACCTCTTTAGGCTTCGCTTCCCACTCCCCGGTCCCTGACTGCTCGCGGTGTTTCAATTCGTTCTTCGGCTACAGTAAACACCGTTGCATTTCACATATAATGCCGGAATATTTCATATATAATGCAAACAAGCCGGAATCCCTTACATCAGCATTTCCTGAATCCGCCGCTGAAAGTAACAAAATCATGTACCTGCTGTGCAATATTTTTGTGGAGAACCTACGCGTACCATTGACGGGGATCAGAAACTCAATTTAGAACCCAGGTTAGACGATGAAACCAGATTACTCGCAGTAAAAGTTTCCTCTCACCGTCAATTTTGCTATTGTCAGACAATTTTCAGCAATGTGAAACATTCGATAGTGCTACTTGCTGTTCTCTATCGAGCATAATGAAAATTAACTGAGAGAGACACAACTGAATGCGATTGTTTGTTGAAGAAACTAAGCAGGAACCCTTTGACAATGACATAGAAAAAAATTCTGGACTAAGGAGTACTTCAAAAATTGTTTATATGCTAGTGCTTGATTGACTAACGTTACCTCTCCGTGCCTTACAAACTGATTAGTAGATATGGAGGAAAGGCTGTTGAGGAATTAATGAGCTAACTAACAAAGGCACCAGGGCGATCATTAAAACAGGAAATATTTTGTCAAATATATAGCTCCAAGAATATTTCTACATTATGGTTTAGTTTGTCAGCTAATTTTGACAAAGAATTAGAAAAAATTGTTACATTTTCGCTACGCAGATATCCAAACGAATTGAAACCAGAACTTCGATTGCAGCAAAAATTAGCCAAAGCCGGGACCAGTAACCGGAACATAAGTTTTACTGGAACCGGAACCGGAATTCCGGTTGCTCCATGGTATATATAAATTTGTGTGTCTGAGCAGCAGTTTTCAAGTTATGGGCCAAAGACTGGAAACTCACCGATGAGCATACATGTCGGCGGTCGGACATCCCAGGGGGATAGAGGCCCCCCACGGGGGGGGGGTCGCGGCCATCCCAGAGGGGTAACCCCCCTTGCCGGGCAAATTTTCCTAGGGGGTTAGTCTTAAGGAACTTTTTTTTGGTCCTAGCAGCCATATTTTTCGGCTATGAGTTCAGTTTCTGCACTGTAAACCCCTGGCATTTCGGCCTCAGGGGGGATCCAGACCTCAGGGGGTTTCTCCCCCCATACCCCCCTCTGCCGGCATGTATGCCGATAAGGTATATTTTTCAAATTTCGACTAAATGAGTATCTTGCTTGTACCAGGACATAGATAGACTTATAGCATTTATTTATCACGTTGAACATGTTGGTTTTATAGTTTTAAACCGGCTTTGGATATTCCAATTACGTTGGTGGAAAATTACAAAATATTGGCTTCAAAACGCATATGGTATTCGGGGTTCAGTACTTGGCTGGCTTGACTGTTTTTTGACTAACCGCACGCAATACGTTTCCGTCAATAACTGCAATTCGGCAAACGTTCCAGTGTTAAGCGGTGTCCCACAGGGCTCCGTACTGGGGCCCATACTATTTAATATTTACGTTGATGACATTGACGATTCACATCGGCAAATGTTCGAAAATTTGCTGACGATGTTGCGCTCTTTCGTTATCTTAACTCAAAATGCCCGGACTACCACCGCCAATTGTTTCAAGACGATATTAATGGTATCTCACAGTGGGCTTCTGACTGGAAAATCACTTTTTCTATAGAAAAATGTAGTATTTCACACTTTGGCCATAACAACCCTGCATATGACTACATATTAAATGGTTGTCAAATTCCCACCAGAGAATCTACGAAGTATTTGGGCGTCGACATATCTAGCGATTTAAAATTTTCCACGCATTGTCATAATATTGCTACCAACTCCATGCGCCAGGTAAATCAAATAAGACGTTCATTTCAAAACTTAACTAGACGTACTGTCCTTACTCTACATAAATCTCTAGTGAGAGCTAAACTCGAATATGCATCCTGCGCTTGGTCTCCTTACCTTATACGCGACATTGACTTGTTGGAGCGGGTGCAAAGAAAATCGACCAAACTTGTTACCGCCATTCGCAACTTGTCGTACGAGCAACGGTTACACCTACTTGGTCTACAGACACTCAAAACTAGGCGTCTCAGGGCTGATTTAATCATGTTCTACAAGCTCTCTAACAACTTGGTCAACTTCGACGAAGAATTAATTCTTAACCGAGGGCCAATCCAACACTTACGAGGCCATAGCTTAAAGCGTTATCCGAAATCACTGCCACGCACAAATATACGACGTTAGAGCTTTGCATGTCGCAATATTACAGCCTGGAACAACTTATCGGAGTCGGTGGTATCCGCACCATCTCTAGGGACATTCAAATCTCGGCTCCACAGTAGCGGTTCGCTGCCTCAGGATTCGTGCTCTTTCGCCTGAATAATATTCCAGGATACATGGCGGGAACCATGATGATGGTTCCGACGACTTCCCCATGGTGACAAAGAGACCTGGGAAACTGTCAAAGGGCATCGAGCGATCCATGGGTCGAAGGTGACTATAAGGTGACTATAAAACTGTCCAATGTTGGCATTCTTTAACTAGTAGTTTTATACATATATACGTCAAGGTTAAAATAGCTTTATATATACTTGTTAGGGATTGATGAATCAGATTAAACCAATCAATTGTGACTGTATGATATCTGTCCAATACGAGAAGCACTGGAACCCCAGAACGTAAAAATTCTAACAAATATATATACATATATATCTATTATATATAATAATAAATAGATATGCATATATATGTATACATATGCATGAATAATCTAGTGAGTAGTCAGTGCAGAGGTAACAGTAATACCCTTTAATTTATCTTCTATGCCCGAAAAGACGAAAACTTAAAAAACTTCGCATGAGGGAAGTTGTACACTTTAACGCCTGTGAACCGAAAGTCGCGAAAATCAATATTCCCAATTTATATCGGTGTTGTCAGAATTTGGCCGCAAAATCATTGGAGCAGCGACAATACAAAGCTAGGAGCACAATTCGTCGAATAAAAAAATTATAAAATCCATTAATCTAATTATGAGCTTGTGCTCATCAACAGACTGATAAGAATTTTTTTTGCAAATTTGATCATCTCCATCATTGATCGTTGATCGTGATCGTTTATTGAGAAAAATCCGTTTGATACGCTCGACTATTTATATAATTACGGAAAACAGGCTTGTAAATTAACGCTGATACAAAATTAACACTTGGCGCACATTTAAAATTTTAACTGGATCGCTTTGCAATCCGTGACGCACAATTGGCTTCATTCACAAAAATTTAAAATGTCATATAAACAGAATTGATACATTTAGGACAAACACTTCAAGAGACAAATTTTGATAAGTTTAATACACTATTCAACCAAGCTATGAAAATGTGCAAATTAATACAGCAACATGTAAATTTAAATTAAATTATTGATTTAAAATTTCCGACCACGTGTTGGCTAAGGTGGTTTCGGTTTCAATATATATCCAGGGTTGCAGTTAGTGGTTTTCGCTGGTGCTAAGATAGTGATTATATATCCGCCTTTGGGATAATTCAGATGACAATACCATTCGTTCATTGTTTTCAACTGCGCTCAATAGTTGATGACTGCTGAAAGTGCAAAATTGAAACGCCTTCAGTTATTGACTCATTCAATTAAGGAACATGGTTTTTTAGATTAGTTTCAAACCTTAGATACTGTGCAGATTGCAGTAATATCAATGCAATAAAAAATCGTAGCAACGGAAAGCTAACGGTCACTCCGCTCTAACCAATCTAAGCGGTCAATTAATATTTTTAGGGGCTTAGGAAGATACAACTGTGGGACTGTAAACTCAATAAAGATTCATTCAACAATATTTGGTTTCGTTTAGTAGAAGGTAGTTGAGCGCTTGAACGCTGGCCTACCAAAGCTAAAAATGGCGGCTGTATTTGATGAATTTAGTTGCATTAATGGATTAGTTATCAGCCATATGGAGCTAGTGTATTTACAATAAATGATTGTTTGTTGAGCGAACATGTAAATTTCAATGTGAAAACTATCAACAGATATATCCAAGACAATTAATATGATTTCTTTAACAAACCAAATATAAACTACAATATACCCAAACTCCTAATGCTTACTAATTTAAGTTTACAGTGTCAACATTTGAATACAAACTACGAAAAAGTTTCATCTTTGGGAAAAGCTCCGTATTTAGCGTGACGGAACGCTTTTAACAAAGCATTATTATAATAATCAGCATTATTATATTAATTGCTGTAGTATCCAAATTTAATTTAAATTAAGTCAAGACACTATATCAAGCATACAAATATAAAATTTTTATGCTAATTTGGGATTTTCAAAGGTCACACATTCGCACGCTCCAAAAGTCTACCAGTGGTATAATTCAAAGTCTTCTCTTGCATATTACAAACTAGACAATGGTGTCTTTAAAAACTCTTTTACTTATACTGGTCAAAATCATTTTAAAGCCCGCTTGCGAAAAGGGCGCTATATTGATGTATTATTATTAAAACACTTAGCTTTAGTTAGAAAAAACGAAGCCTATTGAGATGGTTCGCTGTGGGTCCAGTCTCTTTCTACAAGACACATCAACCTTAGCGACAACCTCAACAGTTTTATAAAGACAGTATCGATAACGACATAGCATGCATTTCTTTTACGTCGTCTTTCACATTTTCCTACACAACGCCCTTGTATTGTTCGATGTAATATTTGTGCTATATCACAAAATGCATTTTTCTTTTACAATGTACATACTGCATTAGTGGTTATCAATCAAATAAAGCCGGGAGAGTCTAACGGCAACTAAATACCCAATGCAAACTGGCTACAGTCAGCGCAATTGTGAACGTAATCTGTGATATAAATTTTTGTAATGCGTGCAATTTCCACAATTTGTAATGTAAACAAACTTGCACGCATCGTTACAGATACGCCTATTGCATACAACCAATTACGCAACAGATGAACTAATAATTCACAATTATTTGATTGATTGATTGTCATGGCATAAAGAGTGTGATGTTCGTTCTGTATTTCACATATGTGAACCCACGCACACGCGTCGTGTGAGTTTTGTATCTGTTGCGGAATGATTCGGCGGTAATATTTGCGTCGGTATTTTAGGTTTTGTGTAAATTATGCATTGCATTGAACGCAATTTGCTGTCGGTATTGTTTTTTCTGCGTTTGCACTCTTTAGCCTCTATTAATTTTTCAGCCCAAGTCAAACTGAGGCGCTTATCGTTTTATAGGAGTTTTCCTTTACTCTTCTAGGCCGCCGAATTTGGTCAATACAGCAATAATTTTAGCAGAGTTCGACTCAGCTTTATGAGCTGTTTCAGATAATTTCCATTTCGGCAACATTTATGTTAAAAAAGTTTCCATTTTTTTGAGTTCCCAATGGTCCTTCTCTGTACTCAAAATTTTCGAACATTTTCTTTGTCCATATATGTATAATTTTATAAATCTTGGAACCGCGATATCGAGCTGAGTCGAAAGGTGATAAAGTAAGTGCAATCGGTTAATGGGGTCATTTGGGCTTAGGCCCGCTCTTAGCGTCAGCATGTATGGTGTATATATGCCGAATTTAGCATCAACGATTAAAATATCAACCAATTGTTCAAATGTAGATCATATACTTTGAAACTTTTAAGGAATTCTTCGACCTAAATATTTGGTGCAAAATTCAACTTTAAAATGTTCTTAGGTATCAACAACAATAAAAATCGTTATTTTGTCAATGCATATGCTTAATAAGTCTGCAAAACTGTTAAATGATAATCCGATCCACTGGCGGATCACAAATGTTTTGGCGGTCAGATGGGATTAGATCCTGGGATCATCACTGGTCAACAACACTTTCTATTTATACTTTTATCTTCCCAACTGTTACTGTCCCAGCTTAGGTCAGGGAGTGGTTAGAGATTCCCGGATCCATTAGTGATCCGATTCCAAGATTATATTACAATCAAATAAACCAATATTTTCATTTTTATAGAGCACTAAAGGAACAATGCCCAAGCGTCCCTAGAGAGCGCTTCACAATCAACAGCTGCAACAAAAGAGTTTATTAAGAAGCAGCACTCCTATGCCCAGGAAGTCAACGTAACGAGGTTTGCATCAGGCGTTAAGGCCTACATTGCCTCCTTGAAATATAGGCGATGGCTTACCGACTTCCGGTTTACCGGTAACGAAATCTAATAATAAAATGAAAGCGCAAGGAAATTTTAAACAAATGATAAGTTAATAACCTTAAATTCAAGCGAAAACGAAGCAAGCGCACTTACATTCTGTCCAACACTGAACGACAAAAATATTAATTTATATTTTATGGGAGTGAATAGCTTTCAAATACTGGAGTAAATTTTACGAGAATAAATAACATTAAAAGGTTTGTACTAAACTGTAAAAAAAACTTGCTCAGCTCACCCTGGTTTAGAAATTTTTAGACGTTTCTGGACTCAGATAATCCTACGAGAAGTTAGGAGTAAACATACCTGTAATTTATCGATGATAGGTCTCACCCGAAAGCTGTGTTTATAACGGATTGAATGAAACGTTGGCTTCACTAATTTTCTTTCATGACAACGCGTCGTTGTTTTGCGAAAAATTTCGAAAAAGGTATGACAGCTATAAAGACATTTGAATATCAGAATGAGGTCGTGTTTTAAACGACGTAGCTATAGTAGTTGCAACTTGAAGTATTTTAGTCGATGCCTCTACGACATATCGAGGATATCAAGTCGTATGGCTAGCCTTCTGGCGAAACACCGTTACCCTTTTTCCAACTTTTTTTATTTCGAGCAAATAACACCGCGACCAAACTTGGCTAAATTATTCCAAGACTTGTGTAACAAAATAAATACGACATTATTAATGAGTCTAGCTCAAAGTGTATGAAGTCGCTAAACAACGCGATATATTTTTGTAACATATTATTAACATATTTAAAGAGTTTTTTACGGTCACCTGAATTTAACACTTTGTGTTCTTGTTTTTTACGAAAAGCAAGTATAGCTTTAGAGCACCGTTGACTAAGCAATTTATATTCGTCAAAGTTTCCCAACCGCTTGCATTTTTTCCAAACTTTGCTTTTTTTGCGATATGAGACGGTTGATGTAAGAGGGATATTTACGTTTCCTGTCCACGCTTTTGCAAGACTTTTGTGGAACATATTTCAGGCATGCATCGTACAATACGTTATAAAAACAATTCCACTTGTCTTCAACTGAGGGAAAACTGTGCAGAATTCCATCCCAATTAAAGGAAGCCAGATAGTTTTTGATTCCCTGAAAATTTGTTCTTTTGAAGTCAAAGCCTAAGTTGATTTCCGATGTTTCAGTGGTAAAATTTCCACTTAATGAAAAGGCAACTGAAAAGTGATCCGAAAGTGCAAAGGTTTCAGCACAGTTTACCACAGGAACATTCAGCACAGACGTTGTAAGTACCAAGTCGAGAATGTTTTTGTTTCTTGTGGGAAAGGTGACAAGTTGCTGCAAACCCGCTTCGTTCACACAGTTCATAAAGTCATCATAGGTAGGACTTTGCGGCCATGACTGAGAGCCCCAGTCAATATATGGAAAGTTAAAGTCACCTACAATCGTTACCGGCCACGGGACATCGCATACTTTCTTAATAAAATTAGTCATATTTGTTGTGTACATTAGATTAACAACTGGGGGCCGGTATATGCAGATCAATCTATGTTTTGTCGGGATGAACATATCTACAGCAACGCACTCTAACCCTTCAGTTAGGGTACTGGCATTAGTATATTTAATACCAGATTTAATAAGCAAGCAAACATCACCTCCTTTAGAGTATTCTCTATCTTTCCGGACTACATGATAGCTACTGTCGGGCACTAGCATAGAATCCGGGATAGTATAATTGAGCCATGTTTCTGTTATGGCTAAAACATCATACTTAGCTGATAGCAAAAGTACTTCAATGTCAATGAGTTTGTTGTAAATACTTCGCGCATTAAAGCATACGCACTGAATAATGTTGTTACTCGACGATTGTTCGTAATTAGAAATGGCATTGTCCGGAATAACCCCATTGTTCAGTTTAAATGCACAATGTGCCGCCCGTTCACTGCTTTTACGGTATAGTCCAACGCATTATGTTTACCCTTAACCAAACGTCCGTTTTCGAGGGTACATTCCTTGAATAGAACAAGTTTCTCGTTCACTACGACGTAGCGATCACGATTTCCGGCATGTAACTTTAATTCACTGTTAATTTCGTTCGCTTTAAAATGCAATGCGGCAATACGCCGTCGGTCTTCGTCGGATATTGAGCGTCGTAGAAAGATGCGGTTGTACTGTGGATGGTTGCGTAATTGCTTAGCTTCATTCAAAACGGAGTTAACGACGGACGATGCAGCCATACGAAGTTTGAGTAGACGAGGACCACGAGGAGAACGCTGGTTAGAATTATCATGTCGAGAAGGCGGATGAAGTAAGCCCATCCGAAACACCTGCTCGATAGTCGCGGATGGATCCAGCAGATGCACGATCTTTGTTGCTTCCTCGAGGTCGTTTCCTGTTTCGGGTAGACCACTGAGTACAAGACACCGGCGTCGTTTGGCCTCGTCTTCACTTATATTTGGTGTATATACAACGGGTCCACCAGAGCCGGCATGTTTGGCTGTGATACCAGCATATGACGGCGGAGTGCTTTGCGCAGGCATCGTATTGCTGGAAACGTGAGTGGCCGGGGCAGCATCAGAAAGAGCATTTACGGCGCTGGCCGTGGCTTGGACGGCACTGGAAAGGGCGGAAACATCCTCCTGCAGTTTCAGGAGGAGCTCGAGGCTGGGGCCATCATTTAGTTGATTGTTCAACGACACGTTTGTTTTGTCAGTTCCCTCGGTTGCGTGAGGCGACAATCGAGTTGCCCGGCGTTGGCGACTGAGTGTTAAACATTTTTCGCAAAGGACAAGGATGCGGTCATGTCCATCGATGCTATTTGCTAGGCTGGCAGGGATCTTTGCACAGCGATAATGGATCCACCTATCACATTCGTCACATGCTAGGCAGTCATCGCCAGCATCGGTGTGGCAATCAACGCATTGCGGTCCAGCTGCGTCAGGGGCGTTTTTTATGGCGACGTCGTTAACCGAGGTCGCATTTCGACGACGAACTAGTGGAGAGTGAATCATGATCGTATGAATATATATTTTTGTGGACGGTGTTATAAATGTTGGGATCTGGTGTAACGCACCAGTACGCACTCTTCTTTATTTTTCAACCTGAAGTAAGCACCCAGTAGGCAATGTCCCACTGAATGCAATTGGGTTAAATTACATTTCGAAACTGAAATAGAAATTTGCCAGAATTTTGTCCAGTGCCCTAGAGGGCTAAGTGTGTTCTGAGGACGAATTGCAACATTGTCATCATTGCAGCTTGCGTATTAACATATAGAGAGTCCCAGAAGTAAGGAAAACATTTTGGCGCTTTATATAATCTGAGCCACAAATGATACAGGACCAAAATTGCTATTGCAAATAATACTGATATAAAATTAGAAAATTAACAAAGTAACTTGGCATTACAGCAACAGCTGTGCTCCACCCGCTTCGACTATTTCTTGGTGATGAAATTACACAGATCGGCAAATTTTTCGACACAGTTCGGTGTCAATCAATCGCACCTAGTTCTTCTGCAACGAAGATCTTCAATTGTTCCGCAGTGCTAGGCTTGCTTCCATAAACATTCTTCTTTCAAGGCACCACAAAGAAAGAAATCAGGAAGCGTTACATCCGGGAAACGGGCAGGCCCCTCAACAGGTTCGCGGCGATCGATCTAATGATCCTAAAAATTGAGGTGTCTCATCCAACCAATCTTACGCTGCTTTAGCATAATGAGCCGTCCTGTTATTGTAAAAGTTGTTGCACTCGTCCAGCTGTTCAAATTAGGGCCCAAAATTGCCCTTCAGCAATCGCAAATATACGTCACTTTATAACAGTTTCGTCGAAAAAAGAAATGCTATATTTAACCGCCATACTGTCACTCCAGGAATGTCGGGCTGGGGTTCAATTGTTTCATAAGGACTCTCTTCGGCTCAGTAAATGCAATGTGTCGATTTACACGACAGTTGAGCTTGAATGCGCTTTCATCGCGACATATAACTCAATCGAACATGGCCAAGTTTCGCGAAACATTCTTCACCAAACTTCACCCGACTTTCAAAATCATCTTTGTTTTACATAAATAAACAGGCAAAAATCTTCATTTTAATAATGCATATGCTAAGTAAATAGATAAAAGTGGTATAACAAAATGAGGAAATAGTGACAAAACAAAGCTGAAACAGAATAGAGAACAACGCTACCACTAAAATCTGAGTTAGATATTTCTATATAATTTTAAATAATTTGCAAAATCAATGGATTTAAAAGAGAAGAGGATTGCAATTCAACACTTTATTTTTGCATGCCTAGATGACTTCACTCCCATTGTTAGTTTACCCGAACAGATGATATCTTACCGCCGCTTCATAACTTTGGTAGTCAACTGTTCTTCGTTGACCACCAAACAGCCTCCCACTTCTTCGTTGACAGTTGTGCAATGAACATCGTTTCCGAGGTTTTCGCGTGTTTCATTATTCAGGTTGAATTCTGTTGCACATAATGTTGCTTATTATTTGCGTTCTATTTCTTCCGTACATTGACGAATGTATACGTTGGAATAGTGTTCGATATCTTTGAGCCTAGTGGCTTGTTGCAATGCTGACTTAGGCAGTGGTTGACACAGAAAATGGTACTTTGAGCAGCCGCCGATGTGAACTGTTGATGGCGACGATGCACGCCATCACGTATGTTTGTATTGTTTGTCAATTCTCCATCTGAAATACCTCGACCACGGTTGCTGCAGGATCTAAGCGACAAAGTTCATTTACGTCCAGGAGGTCCTAACCATTTTCTGTTAGGCCGAGGATGACAAGAACGTCGCTGAGCAGTGTCCTGAGGCGCTGATGAGTTTTGGCACGTAACGATCTGTCCAGCGTTTTGGGCCGCTATCTGGGAATAGAGTCGTTGTGGTTTAGGTTTAGCTGTAGGTAGGACACCAACAGCTTCAGCAGTGATTTCAATTTCTTCGGAATGCACGGTGTGTAACGTTCCAGACATTAAGGCGATGGACTATCATCTGCGATTCAATGAAGACTGGTTTTACTATTTATGGAAGCTGTTGTAGATCGGCGAACTACATCTTTTAGCATCGTCTGCTTACATTTGCTGCAGTATATTTTTAGTATTCGTTGCATTTGATAGATTGGATAACAGCGGCCGAGAGATTAGTGAATTTGTAATGTATCCACCTAACGCATCCATCATATGCCAGGCAATCTGTTCCGCCGTCCTGTTTACAGTCACAACAAAAAGATAACTTCTCGGTACTGATAAACCAGTAGGAACGGAAGATCGTGGATCACTAGGAACTGACACATTACTTACTGGCGATATGCGCTGAAATAAGATCCCGTTCGACATCCTATTGTCTAATGAACCCGAACATTGTTGAGCTGAAGAGACTTGTTGAATATCGCTGGAGGAGAGATTGTACGCATATGGTTTAGAAATTATTTTAAAGGTCAGTTTTATGTACTGTACAGAGACGGTCTTTTTTTCTCAACCTGAAGCGGTGCGCCGAATACAGTTGGATTAAAATCTATGGGTTTCACTGGGTTTATTTGATGTATTAATTGCGGACAGAATGGGTTCAGATCTAGCCTCTTGACGATTCTATGAGGAGTCATCATTGACAACCCATCATCCACCGACAGTCGCATAGTTGACTTGCGCGGCAATTTGACAAGTTTTCCCGAGACAATAGCAACATTGTCATCCCCAGCGGCTGTATGTGGGCAATCAGGTTTAGACAAGTTCAATACAGATTCAGTGGCATCGAATTTTCGATTAAGAGCAAGAATATATTTGTTGTTCCAGCTGGCAAAGACGAATATTGGTGCCATGAGGGAATAACTTAACACTGCTGGATTTTGAGTACATTCTTACTGCTATAGCCTTGTCGCTGAGAGAAAAGCAGGAATTAGCAACATAGTTAGTAATATCTAAGTATAATGCTTGTATATAACAAATAAAATATCAAAAAATTGTCACAAGTGGTTGTTGCGTTATGACAATTTAAACGTTTTTCTTTACCAGAGATGAAACTGGGTCACTGTCTGAAGACCCAGTGACCCACGGAAAGTGTGACGCAGTTCTCCAACTGACCCAGTGATCCGGCCGAAATGGTGACCCATTTTACCCAGTTCTATCTCTGGTATCTGTTATGTTCACTCTGAAATTACGGAGGGCAAAGGGCTCAATATCTTGCTCTCTTCCGTTTTTTTGAAAATGGCACCACGTATACCCTAATTTTCTTTCACATAGATGTGGATTCCTAGCCAGCGACGTAGCGCTGTCCAGGCTGTACCACGTGGAGGTGAGACAAGCCACTGCCCTACCGCCCAACCAGCCAGCTAAACATATGCGGAGCTTGGCCGTAAAAGTGTTAAATTCAGAATTTCTAGAACGATTCAGTTTGATTGAAATAGTATCAGCGAAAGTAACTAGCAACATGTAAATTAGCGAAACAATTGAAATTATGCAAATGTGTTGTAGTTACGTTCCGGTGTTAGATGTGTACGGCGGCGTAATGTTATGTCGGCTACTGTAATAGCGTCCAGTCAATGGAACTGCTACGTACGGTTGCGCAATGCATCAGCAATTGTAACAGCGCCCAGTCAAGGAAACTGCTACGTAGGGCTGCCCATGCATCTGCTAATAGTGCCCAATCAACTGAACTGCTACGTACGTAATGCTGTGTTAAATGCCACTTTCGCCGTCGTAACTGCACCCACCCAAGCGAAGTACAACGTACGACTGCGTTTTCAATAATACAGCTATTGTTATAATGAGTGAAACCGGAATGCATTAGGCAGCTTAAAGGCGCCCAACATTCATAGCTTAGGCACAACTGGGTCACGACCGACAACCCAGTGACACACCTACGTGGTGATGCAGTGATCCAGTTCCCCGACTGATTCAGTGACCCAGCCAAATAGTGACCCAGTTCCATCTCTGTTCTTTACTTTTGGGACACCCTGTATAACTGAATGTCGTCTGCGAACAATTTATATATTCTTCACATTATTAATGCAACAAGCAATATTTAGATATATCAAAAATAAAGTAGGCCCTAGTAGGATTGAGGCAATCCAGAAATATCTTTTTATGAGTTTGAATTTGCGTTATTCGATTTAACTCTAAATGATCAGTCTCTAAGAAAACTGAAAATATAATAAAAACTGCGAAAGAAAAGCGTATGCATGAACTTTTATGAAGCAGTTTGACATGGTAAACGGTATCAAACGCTTCGGAAAATCAATGCACGCAATATCAACTGATTTTCTATTGTCTAATCGAATGTATTTGGACCGGTCAGTTATATGGATGCAAGCAGCTTAGTGCACGTGCCTTCTTCGAAATAACAGTATGTTGGTTTGGATTAATGATAGTATTGCAATGCAAATACGACTATATATAAACAATTGACTCCATAATTTTACAGCATTAAGAAAGTAATTGTGTGGATTTATAATTATATTACAACAGACGATTCGTCTTTTTAGTAAAATGTAACTATGCAAGCGCATAATCAGCTTGTTGGTAAGCGGACATTTACAAACGACCATTAGAAAATATGGGCACTAGGGAAGCAGCGCGATCCCCAGCATTTTTAAAAAGTATTAAGCCGTAGCAAAATTGATTGTTTTGGTCTCAAACGCCCCATAAATTTATCCACAATTTGTTGACAAAACGTAACCAAGAAAACATTAATATCAGAAGTCATAGTGTTTTGTTTTGTTGGAAACTGTTCGTTGTCACCAACAAAATCTGAAGCAAATGCGCTCACCAAAATGTGTTTTTGTCAGTAACTAACTCATCATTTGATGTATGAAGATAACCAATACCTAATTTGGCATACACAGTGTTTTTAGCATATCCAAAAATCATTAAGATTTCCATTGTTAATGACATTCGTTTCCCGATTACGCTTAAAACGAGCAATAGCCTTACAGCATTTTAACTAAGTTTATTGTAGTCTTTAAATGCGAACGAAGACCGCTACTCCACCACCTCTGCCTTAAGTTCTGCCTTTACGATAAACTGTATAATTCCCACATTCAAATATAAGGCAGGGAGTTCGCTACTAAGACATGTTTGACAATTAGCTAAAACGTGAAGCTGTTCGCTGTGAAAAGTAAACTCAAACTCAGGAATATTGTTTACGTAGACTCTGAGCAATAAGAAACATACACTCAATGTACTACCAAAACGCTGCATATTTGCCCCCAAGTTAGTTTACCTCCAAGGTGACTTTACTATATTCATAATTCACACTGCAACGCTTAACACCAACAATTCTGTCATTAACGAAAGTGAAGACTTTATAAAGAACCAATTTTTCATTCACAACGACAAACCTGTCCCGGTTGTTCCGTTTTTTGCCGACGTCTATGTTCAGCTTGTATCATTTGCGCCTAGTGGCGTAAAGTTGATGTCGATCTTCCGTTGACGTTGACCTGCGTATGTAGATACCTTTGTACTACGCATGTTCTTTAAACGCAGTGCAGCAGCACGAAAACGGACTTTGAGTAGTCTCAGAGCTGTAAGCGTTCATCACGATTGCAGCTCCACTTTCTAAATTTAACAATAACATGCGAAATGCAAATGCGACTTCAGCTAATGGGTCGAGACAATTATAAATTTTGGAAGCTACGTGGAGACCTTTTTTATTGTAGGGAACTCCGGTAAAACGCCAGGTGCTTGGCGCCATAATCATTGGAAGCCTCAGGTACTTGATAGACAATATTTTTTGCGATAGCCCAAGCGTACGACATTGAAAAGCAATGTGTTTGACGTGGATGGTTATTGACGTATCGATAGTTCCTTGAGATGTAACAATATTGGCGTACGACCGTGTAAGCGTTTCCAGTTAACGCTCTATCTTTTCGAGACGGTATCACTCGGTTGCACCGGAGTTGGCGGAGCTCCATTCTGCTTAACATTACGTCGGTTGCGAACAAATTTGCTGCTAAATAGATCTTCATCTTCTGTTATCGCTTTCAATTGATTTATTATTTCGGACTGATGAACGCGAAAAGTGAATCTATCCAGCACACAGACCACGCTCAAAATATTTTTGACCACAGTCTTTGTCACATACGATGCGATTGGAAGACTTAGGCGCGTTTACCGATGTTTGGATTGAGTGGCGTGGATTGGATGTCTTCTCCATTTTTGGCCCTAGTAAGACGATAACATAAAGATGGTACTAGTTTTGAAATTCCTATCATCTGGTGAAACGCATCAGTACGTCTATTATGTCTTTGTTATTCCTCCTGAAACTGAATTCACTTTGGCTAATACCAACTGGTCGATTAACTTAATGAAAGTTCAAATAACTTACAAGTATAAGTAATATATATTAAGTCTTATCTAATTTTTCAACAAACCAACTTTTGTTGCTCAATGTCACTCGCAGACATTTATCGTCCCTACGCTATGTTAACAAAGGCAAGTACATTAAACTATCAGTATATTATATTGTGTTCGTTGCTCTAGAGCTGTTAGGTTGTGGTTTATATCGGGCTGACATAACACCGAAAAGGCATTGTTAATCTAAACGGAGCATCTGTTTTTTATAAATCCGTCGAAATTATGAGTTTTCATTAATCAAATAACATATCTACGTTTATATATTGGTTTTAATTTAATACAATTGTGGCAAATAGTACAACTGTACATGTTTTTCAGATGATTCAACATGGGCGTAAAATATATTCATTTTTCTTTTTGGCCACAACTCATTTGCTGGTAGATGCCTAACAATGTCCAGCTTTTGATTGCTAGGGGCGACCGATACAACAAGCCCCCACAAATTCGAAATTGTTACCTCTTCCCCACAGTGGCTCAGATTTCTTCTGAAGTTTGGCGGAATACTTAATCTGGAATTTAGCCGTTGTGTACATAAACGGAGGGGTTTTGATCTCTGATTGCCAGATGTATGTGGGGTGCGTATTCCGCAACCCTCCCCTCTCTCCCCCGATCTGCGCCTATGTTTCTCCAAGATTTGAAAACTTCCCAGCACCGCTCCGCTGTAATGGTCTGCTAAGTTAAGTTCAATCTGCAGCAGAGCAACTACATTTCCTGCAACGAAACCACGTGCGTTGCGCCTATAGCTGTTCTAGTACCAAAGTTTACAAACCAAGTGTGGTTGAAAATATTGTTTTATGCGATGTTTGTTTTTTTCGTGTCTCGTGGCATTAATCTAGTAAACCGATGCGTATAAATTTGCCAATGCAATAAACCAATATGTAGGTATATTTATAATACAAAGTTTTCGTTGTACGCTTACTAACGCTCTGAGCGCACAGCGCAGCTACACCAAACATCAGCGACTGTGTGTGTGCGCAAATACCAACATCAACCACCCAGCAACGATAGCCAGATATCGAGAAAGACAACACAGCCAGCGAGACGCAGTGCAAATGAAGAAATCAGAGCACGCACGACGCACACACAAACACTGCCCCGCACGCGGTCTACAGACTGGAGAGCGCACGACAAAACATCGAACAAAGGAACAAAATGCAGAAGCATTATAACTGTATTTTGCACAAATGCATTTCGAAAACCGACCAAGTTCCAATACAACAACAAGGACAACAACAAAACAGCAAAATGCAAATGCGAACATAGCGAGCGCAGTTTGTGGTGTTGTGAACACTGCAGCGACAAGAAGAAAGCATTCGCTTATTTCGCGCAACGCAACCGCACACACACGGAACCAGACCGACGATGATTTGTGCATCGGGTATTTTACCATCAAAACATAATATTACACTTTTTACACACATCAAGATAAAGACACATAGAGCAAGCACAGAAAATGTAATGCACAGACATAGTTAGTCAGTGAGTCGTACAGTGTCATACGTACACAACCGCGTGCGCACACATCAAAAATATTGTCACTGTTTATTGCAAAGCCGTTTATTTGGTTCAATGCAGCGTGGCTTGTTATTTGGTTAATTTTGAATTGATTATGGCATGGAGCTATGACATTGTTTTCGGATTGTGTTGCTGGCTAGTTTTGGCTTTGTTTAACGTAATAATGGCATTTTCGGAGATTTTAATTTTCTGTTTCTCAAATCTGCAAAATTTTAGTGAAGTAATATTGGCGCTAAAGTATCAATTTTATAAAAATGATCCATTTCTCGTATAGTCGCAACATATTTATATTTAGTATAACGTAGTCAAAAATGTCTATCGTGATTTCATTTGTTTCACTAATATTTTTGAAGTAGAAATTGTGCGCTAATTTTTAATAAAATAGCCGCTGTGACGTGCGAAAACTGTACTGCAGTTGTGACAGTTGGTCTTTTTATTAGCTAAGCAATGTGCTCAATAGTACACAGTGCGTTTATACAACTTGCGTACAAATGTTTTCGTAGAAATATAATTTAAGTAAATTATTATAAAAAATTAAGTAATAATTTAATACTAATATACACTTAAGAAATATAAGTATTTTCAATTGAGCTATAAAACCAAGGTCAATTTCCAATTCGCCGAAGCATTATGTAATACCGTTTATATTATTGAAGAAGCGATAATTCATTTATTGAAAATTTAAAATTTGCTTGCTAGTATTAGGTCATGTTCACACAAAACTCCCGATCCCATCGCGTATAAAACCTGCACCTGCCGTGTAGTGTATGCATGCTTCGTCTTATTTTTCATGACATCATTCAATTCATGTGCATATATTACGGGATCGTGTCGTAAGAAATATGAATCCTCCATATACAATAATCGTGTAGTTCAGAACAGATATGGTCTGCAAGATCCGTAATAGAGGTGGGCACAGAGCTTATATAAACTTTTTAAGGCATGTCCTGCAAATACCCGAAGTAACTCTCTCATGTTGTACACAATAAAATATATTACGGGATCGTGTCGTATGAAAATTGAATCCTCTATATACAATAATCGTATAATACAGAACAGATGTGGTCTGCAAGATCCGTAATAGAGGTGGGAACAGAGCTTATATAAACTTTTTAGGCATGTCCTGCAAATACCCGAAGTAACTCTCTCATGTTGTACACAATAAAATGTATTACGGGATCGTGTCGTATGAAAATTGAATCCTCTATATACAATAATCGTGTAATTCAGAACAGATATGGTCTGCAAGATCCGTAATAGAGGTGGGAACAGAGCTTATATAGACTTTTTAAGGCATGTCCTGCAAATACCCGAAGTAACTCTCTCATGTTGTATACAATAATCGTGTAATTCAGAACAGATATGGTCTGCAAGATCCGTAATAGAGGTGGGACCAGAGCATATAAACTTTTTAGGCATGTCCTGCAAATACCTGAAGTCACTGTGTTGTGTTGTACACAATAAAATATAATTGCAATGTTTCAAACATATCTTCTCAGATGTGAAGAAAATACGTGGTATTTTTGCCGGAATCTAAGTAATAAACGCTACTAACCTAAAGCACTTTTGAATTCTGCTAAATGAAGTACAACTTACAAAATTCAAAAAATACGATAGAGGCAATTAATTATTAAAATACACCAGAATGAAGTGTTTTATAGTCGATACCGGCACTATTCCTAGTCATCAACGGTTCAACTCCAGCCATGATGGTTCAAGGGTATGTTTTAATGTTTACTTGGTGTATTGGTTTTTGTGCAAAATAATGCTGAAACTGAGTCATTCTCCGAATGGTTACGCGCAATCATTGTTATGGGAATTAAAAAGTTTTATCATGGCCTCCTGCACATATATTTGAACATTCCTTTCTTGCCAAGGACGGCGATACCAAAAAATACTGGGGGGGTGAGCATAACTTTCTTTAGTTCTTATCCCCGGATCTTGATTTCTGAGGGGATGTAACCCCCTCACCCAGCATCGCCGCCGATGGCGACTGACACCTTACCCAAATCTTGGTTATATTCCCATGCTATTGTGCTTCAAAAAAAGTGAAACTATTTTAAGGAAATATCCGTCTGAGGGGATTCAAAAATAATATTATTACGTACTCATGTTATTTATGTGTATATATTGTAAAATATGCTTTTATGCACTTATATTTGCTGCTTTATAAATGACTTCACACGGCGACCTTTATTGATTGGTTACATTTATTTGGCACTAAAACAGACAATTTTTACATTTCTTGGATTTAATTTTATGAAGAGGGATTTACTAGGGCTAATAGGATATTTTTAATAGTATAAAATCAATACTATATGTGTACCACGTATGCAATACGGATCGCACTAAAGTGAAAAATGATTCTGGACATCAGGTGCAATGCAGCAGAGGCGGAAAGGGCATTACTACTTCGTGTTATTAAAAACTGAGGCTGTAAACTGCAACGTAGCAGCTTCGTTTTTGCACTTTGCTGCATTAATGCATGAAAATCAATAATGTATTTGGAAACTGTTTTAGAACTGTGCTTTTTTGGTATATAATCGTCATTTTTTGGTATATAATTGTGTTTTGTAGTGTGCTAAACGAAACGTTACCGTCAATGTTTGGCTGGTGTGTTATTGTTTTTCTGGAACTTTGAAGGGGGTTCATGAAGCTCAACTACGAGCTTCAAAGTAGTCCCCAAGAATTTACTTCACATATTTGCTCCATTTTCATTTGCTAAGCAAGTAATTAGTAATTATAAAATCTATATGTAGTTTGTAATGAAGAAATGGACAATAAATAAACAGCTATTTATTGCTGATTTGAAGAACGACCAGCTGGTGTTTAGTTTTCTTGGGAACGGGTTGTCTAGCGCCGAGTTGTCGTCCAGGAGCCATTTGTTTCGTCCTCCTTTCAAACCTATATAGTCTCTAATATATTCTACGTTTCCTAATTGGTTCTTGAATCATCGCACCTCCAAAGCTTTAAAATTCAGTGTAACATTCAGTCCATCACTGAATGTCATACTCAATCAGTGAATATGCGATAAAATGGTTTTGAATTTTTCTTTAGTACAAATGCGCAAGAAATCTAACAATTCAGGTGAAGCGTTTATTTTTCTAATTTATCCGCGTCATATTTGTTTATAAAGTCCCGCGCGTTATCTTCAAGTATTGATGTCTTATCTGTCCATTTGTGGTAGTGTCGAAACAGGGGTCAATTATCGTTATCTTAATAGGTTTTAATACGTTAATAGCATAAGTGTCGATAAGGGGGTAGGGGTTACTCCCCGCCAAGTCATATTTACCCCCCTTAGGAACAATTGCAGCAATATCGGCTATACCTCCCTACCCCATGATGTCCTCCCCGCCGACAGTCTACCCACCTAATCCGACGGACATTCCACACCTATGGTTAAAAGGCTAATATGTTTGAATTCTCAGTGATTGAAACGAGCGAAACGAAGAATTCACACTGGCCACAGTGTAAGTTTCGACGGTGCAAAAACTCAACTTTTTCCGAGCAGATTAACTCGTGTGATAGCGCATTTAACAGCTTGAAATCTGTATTTGTGTCCTTTAGTTTGGCGATAAGTCCGATTCTAAGATCTTCCTCCCCGCCCCCCGAAAAACGAGCCAGAGGGGCTCGTGTCGTGTCCCGAAGTGCCGCAAAATCACGTTGCTTATTGTAGCTCGAAAACCGGTGTAAATATCAGAGGCAAATTGTGCTCAGTTTATAGAGCAAATAAGTCTATAAATCTGTATGTAGTGCTCTGCTACGCGGATCGCTTAGAATGCAGGATTGGGCCAAAATTAATCCAAAATACACCAAAACCACAATATCTCCGCAACCGCTTGAGCTATATGTGTTTGGTCTTATTCTGTAGAGCAATTCATCTTCTGTGTAGCTGAAAATGGTGCTATGCTATTGTCATTACTTACGCTGTAAGGTTGTGTTTTTTCAGTGGTCCCATGAGCCCAAAAATGCACGAAAATGGTAACATCTCGTCAACCGCTCGAGCTATGCGTTTTTTGCCTTACTCTGCAGAGCAATTCATCCTCTATGCACTTGAAAATTTCGACCATAACTATGTTTCGCACAGACCGTTGGATTTCTAAAAGTTTGGGGTCATATTTTCGATCTGAATAATGTTATGTTGCGATCTATGCTTCTATAGTTCCGCCCATTAATATTTGTAAAGCTACGTAGTCTTGACATTTACAAAATAAGTTCATCGTTTTCAATTCACATCATAGAATGAACGACATAACAAGAACTTCAATCACTTTTTCTTAATTTCATGTTAGTCCGATAATGGTTTTATACGTTAGGAGTATTAATTGTTTATTTGCTTGAACAAGAAACGAAAGCAAATGTAAAAATGCAGCTGCCGGCGGGAGTTGAGCGCCCACATTTTAGACTAATAGGCCGGGTGATAGTCCTAGGTTAGTCGGCCACGCGCGGAAAGGTAGCTACCCGAATTTCGCTTTTAGAGCCTGCAAAACCGTCACAAAACTACTACACTTTTAGAAAGACGATTTGGATCACCATTTATATCCTAGATCATACGACTTTCTAGCTTATTAACCACTGACAAATTGCAAAGATTGTTGCAGCAGTTACTTACATTACTCAAAGGTCATGCATCAGCGGAACAATTAATGGCTACTATTATAACAGTGAAAACCCAACGGTAATAATCGGTATATCTTCTCAATTATTCTATCAACATGGCTGATATTCGTTGGTTCATTTTATAATTTATGATCAATATAGCTATGCACATCACATCCCTGTATGCCGTAGTGTTTAGTGCCGGTTCAAACACTTGCGCGACTAAACTTAAAATGCCCCTGCTGACCGTTTTATTTTGTGTTTTTTTGTAAAAATTTTCGTCATCGAACATTTTCTTGACAGTCAGAAAATGCTACTTTTTGTTCGCAAATATCAAATATGTTCGCTGACGGAATTTTGTAGGATTTGTATTAACAAGGGGCTTGTTCGCTAACACTGATTGGTAAATAATATGACCGTCCAGTTTATGACGTCACAGTTACATTAAATTTGTTAGGGAACAGAGGCGAATCCTGTTTCGATGCTTATGAAATATTACGGAATTGTCATAACCCGAATAAACACCTTTAAGACTCACTATCGGTGAATCGAATCGAATATCTTATTTGTTTCGTAGCAACCGATGTGGATTGACATCGGGAATTGCAAAATTGGGTGGTTAGCGGGGTCACTTTAAGTTTAGTTGTGCATTTCTGACACACATGAATCCAATATTGACCTGACAGAGCATTATTACACATATTGTTGACGTATAAACGAGAACTTTAGAGTCATCCATTAGAAGTGAGAATTTAGCATCTAGGGTGGGCTCGGCTTGGCTCGCGAGCGTGCCATAATATCTCAAGAGCCAGGCCTAGCCAGAGCTTAAGTTCTATCTGTAAGATTCGAGCCCATTGTACCTGTAAAATTTGGAGCCGTCTCTTAAAAGCTCTTTTCTGAAGCAGCAAATACAATTGCAAAAACAGATGTATAGTGTGACGGTCAGCCAGCAGCAAGACAGTAAAACAATTGCATATGTAGTTCGTTTGTTGACTTATATATTATATCTCTAATTTATTGTATAGAATCGCACTTTACTACTTGGCGTGTAAAAGCCCAGCCGGATGTGGCTTTCCATCGGAAGAGCTGAGCCTGACAAGGGCGGATCCATGGATCGGATCCGCCACACGAACATGCATGGATGCCGAAGGTCCGTCGGCTGAGTGGGAGATGGTATCGTTTGGGAGGTTGGCCACTTGAGTAATCAAAATCTCTCTCCAGTATGTTGCCTCATAATGGTCACTCACTTCACCCTAAAATTTTCCTGATAGTGCTAAATGTGTTGCGCGCCTCGGGGGTGGGCGGTACGTTCGGAGGAGGGAGGGGGTGTGCCGAGACAGGAGTGGGCTGCTGCACCTGAGGATGCCATCCCACCATGAAATCCTGGATACGCCAGTGGAGCCAAACATAGAACTCGGCGGAATCTTAGTTAGTATGTGTAATCAACGCCTCACATCATAACAAGTATCTCGCAATCAAGGTTGAAACGGAGTAAGCGTGATTTCATTTATAGTTGCGTTGATGTATATACCTGCCTAAAGCGTCTGGAACCCCCGCAACCTTATAATCCTGGTGTATTAGGAGCTAAAAAATTCCCTCTAACGTGTCACAAAACCTATATTTAAGAGTAGAAAACCAAACATCACCAAAAATAACTCATGACTGACGAAATTCTTTCGGTAAATCATGTTCGCCGACACTCCACATCACAACAGTTTAAAAACCGTTGGAAAGGTATGGCGCAGCCATGTTGGATTCTAGATGACCATATCGTTGTATTCAACGTACCGAAAATCCTAGATAGACTGTTCTAAATACCGAATTTTAAAATATACATCTGGAATTTTGTCTAAAATAATTGAAAACCACTGAAAAGGCAATGCAACGATGGTTGACAGAACGTCTAACGATGGCTCATCAGTCTTCAGTTTTCAGCTGATGGGCGCAGGCGAACCCACCAACTGCGACGGTTTCATCAACGTCGATCGACGTCATCGGGGTCAGACATGATCGCAACTTCAACCAGTGCATAACGGCGTATTTCGCTGACAACATTTCGACTATCAGGTCTAGCTTCCACCCGTCGACTCAATTTATGTACAGCTCATCAGCCATTACATTCTCTCAACTGCGCCCAACTGCAGTGGACGACTATGAAGTGTGCCAACTGATAAAATCAAACTATAGTAAATAATGCTCACTAGATCCGCTTCTGCCATTCTTTATAAAGGAATATATGATGAGCTGTGCCCCATAATAGCAGCTGTAATAAACGATTCTAATAACAACAAGATGTCAGACCACGAAAAACTCGCCATCGTGGCACCTAAATCGAAAAAACCAGGCGCCGACATCTACGACATAATTTTCGACCTGTCTCTAACCTGCCATTTCCCTCAAAACTTATTGAGCGAGTTATTTTCATCCAGCTCTCCAAGCATATTAACAGTAACGATCTCTTACCAAAATACCAGTCTGTCTACAGGAATGGACATTCCATTGAAACTTGTCTTCTGAAAATCTGCAGTAAAATTTGTAATGATATTGACACGGGCGCACTGTTATTTTAGTATCTCTGGGTTTCTCGCCAGCTTTTGATACCGGCGACCATAATATACTCATTCAACATCTCTGCCACATCGTCGCATCACAGTCATCTCTACAGTGGTTCGCGTCATACATTACCGGCGCTGTCATCTTGTCCGCATTGGAAACGCGCGGTCCACTCAGAAAGATCTGTCCTGTGGGGTTCCTCAAGGTAGCGTGCTTGGACCACTTCTGTTCAACATATATACAATGCCAGTCGTCGAGCTAATCGGAGCGGTCAGCTTTTACGTACACTTCTACGCCAATGATATCCAAATTTACAAATACTTCGACCCCGAAGGCAACCGAAGTCATAAGCACACTGAAACGCTTATTTGCCTTTCTACGATGCTGGTGTTATGACAATAAGCTAAAATTAATAATTCAAAACCCGAACTAATATGCTACTGTTGCGAAGACACATGCAACATTGATAATGCCGTATTACAACCCTCCGACTATGTAAAGATCCTGGCAGTATTCTTTCACAGTCGCCTATGTTTCGACCGTCAGATAACTGCTCTATCGCGTGGCTGCCCCTGGCAACATCGCGAAATTAGCCGAATGCTAAAAAGCGGATACAGTTCAAAATGTTCGTTATCCTCTTCAACGCCATCTCTACCGGCACACCATCGTATATCTCGAAATGGCCAAACTATGAGTGCTGCACACCTAGCGGCCTGCCGAATACTCAACGTTGACGTTCCGCGCAGCAATAGTTTCAGCTCCATTGCTCCACTAGAATGGAATAATCTGCCATCAAGCCCGCGTGACCCTAGTATTACAATTGCAAAGTTTAAATTTCCACTGAAAACTTTCCTATTTCCTGGAATAGACGATACAATATGACATGATATTAACCCGAGTAATGTTATAGCCTGTTGTTCGGTTATGCGCTTTTGCAACATTTTCAATAAAATTGGCGCAAGATAAATCCGTTCTTATTATTATTATTGTAAAACGGCGTCATATATTCGTGCTGGCCTCTAGATAATCAAACCATGGTATGCAGCTTACCGAAAAGCCAATATATACCCCGTTCTCGATGCCCTACATGTATTTCATAACCACACAACTGACGACATAGCATATTCTGGAAGTCGATCCTAAACCCATTGAAAAACGCTGAAAAGGCATGAAATATATACGTGTGTTGGACCCTAAAAGACCAAGTCCTCGCAAAAACCAATATGTAATCCTCGAATCCCTGCATGCAATACATAACCCCAAATAACAGCAGACAGATTACAATTCTTGAAATTGGGTTTGTCCACCGAAAACCCTTCAAACCTCTGAAAATATATAATGTGGTCAAGGTCATCTTGGAGTCTAGACTATAAAACTATCGTATTCAGCATGACTTATAGCATTAAGCACACTCGTTTGAAGTCACAAATACGCAATCGATATTTCTAGCAATAGCTCAACAAACCATTTTCTTGCCCACAGTAGCCCTGAGAGTAGTCCTAAAAAAGTTTTGTTCAGCAGCGTTGTATATCTCGATAGCTGAGGCAGTGTCTTCATGTTTCGCTGGAAGTCTGTGTCACGAGATATGGGCTGTGAAACACTGTTGCCCGTATGGCCAGGTTTGGAAAAGATGCCTTAAAACCCAGTTTTTGGACTATAATGATGCGGTCGCAGCTTTTAGGGTTCAACTAAAGGTCACATCGCCAAGACTTTTATTACAGATAAAAATGTTATCGAATCCATCTATCCGAAGCTGAGCTATTAGTGGCACCAAGAGACAAAAAGAAACTTCACGATCTTTTTCTCTAGCGCTCTCAAATGGAAACTCCGCTCGCTTAAGTTCGTAGAACATGGTGAAAGCAATCATAATGCAAAATATAGTATCATATTCTACTTCGAAAAGAATAACCCCATATTTTTCCAGCGGACTTGTCTACCCATCGATATAATAGTTGCATGTAATCAGCGGCAGCGATTGCTAAAATAGTGGGAAATGAGCATAATTCTTCTTTAGTACTTATTCCCGGATCTTCATTTCTGGGGGAATTCAACCCCCTCATCCCCCAACGGAATCGCCGCCTATTCATGTAATGGAATAAGATTTGAAACATTCGGTTGAATCATTACTTGCATTTACGTTACACAACAGAGCACAAACAACCAACAAGCTGAATTGCCTGAAAGCTTGTTTTTATGTAGTGCTTATTAATGAGGCAGTCTTGTTTTTTGCTGGATGCAAAAAGTCACAGCAACTAGATACGTATGTTCTAGTACAAACAAGCGCTACTGTCTGAAATTGTGACTGCGAATAAAACTGTTTGTTGAAGGTTTTTACTCAAATGTGGCAAAAATGTCACAACACTCGTACTCATAAAACCGTATTCAAACAATCAAACATTTTGGATTGCAAGACAAGAGCACCAAGCATTTTTCAATAAACATTTTAGTGATCTAGAAATTATGTATTTTAAGAGAAAATTTCTAGGCCATATCTTGTGATTTTAATATGGCCTATTTATCGCAAGTTACAAGTTTTAATGACTACCAGTTTCCTGATACATGTGTCACTTATTGCAACTTTTTTCACTCAGAGGTAAGACAAGTTCTTGCATTCCAATTTTTTGATTATATGTCTGTTATATCAACAGTTTCTGTCGGTGGTTCACTGCGATAGTGCGATGGCCGTCAAAACAAACCAACAGCGACAAAACGTCTGAGCTTAACTCATTTACCGTCGCCCAACAACCTTAGCTTGAAAGTTGTGTCCATGAACTGTGGATCGATGCAGTCGATCGATCGGACGGTTTGAGGTAGCAAATCTTTTTTGCAGTTTTAAGCTGGGGTGGGATCTGCAATAGAAACTGGGGTCCGCACAGCTCCCGAGTATCCCCGTGTCAACAACCATGTCACGAGATGTATGTGTCGCATTCGTTTAAATAATTTAGAATGGAATCTTAAATTTATTACAATATTAAATTGTTCTATCAGTAACGGACAGTATATAATCGTTTTTAACAGAATTAGAGCAATGAAACATACTACAACGCTAGGAATCGGAACCTCATCAAACGGAATGCCACCATCGCAAGCAGAGTCCGATAACCACGCTCACACTCAATCGTGTTCATCATCATCATCATCACCTTGCTGCCACAATAATAATTGTTTTGATCAACTTCGGTCCCAAATACGTCAAGATATGGCCGAAATGTTTATTGTACTCCTGAGCCAGATTGAGAAACTGCTTCAACGTGAAAAATCAGTAACTGTTCTGAAGCTAGAGACAAAGAATACGCCGGCAGCTGCAGCGTCAACACCGATGCCTGCTGGAACCGGACTGTCGTCAACGTAAGTTGACTGGTGATGTCATAAACATTAACGCTAGATTCGTGTCCACTCTGTCGGTTTAGTATTTATTATTCTCTGTAGACGTTTCTTATGTTCACAAAGATATATCTTTGATATTGGAATTTAAATAAGAGGAAAGTAATATTTTACTATTATATATGCCTGTATGTCGCGTTTTAATTTATTTTAATTTATAGTGTTTTCATTGTAAAATATATGCCTATTCCGTAGATGTCCCACGTCCGTGTGCTTCCGTGAGAAATTTTGCAAATATTGAAACAGCTTTATAGTTACGAAGTATTAAATTTATATAAAAACATGAGCGATAATTTGCCCGTAGTTGCTAAAATTTTGTGAGCATCATTGGTGCGTGTGAGTGCGGGTGCGGGGCCTCCGGAGCATAGATACGGTTGAGGTATTAAATAATCGCATATGTACACTTATGGCTCTATAGTCTATTTCATGGGTCACTTTTTAACGACCTGTGAAATATAGGCCTACCTTTACGGAACTAAATTTTGTTATGCAGTCACCGGCATCAATAGGCTCATCGTTGTGCGTGGTAGTCCAAAATATATATACCAAAGTTATATGTTTGTGGTTATATATTGTAATTAATTGGTCACACAGATGCGTTTAAACGAATCCTCTTTGTTTGGATCTCTCACGATTAGCGAACGGACAGCGGAGTTTCCTAGAAATAGCACACAACTATGCATAAAATGTTTTATGCATCTGTAGCATGCATATAACTGTTCCCTGGATTCGACGCATAACAAAATGTAATTGTGTATTAAGCAATGTATTTGCGTCATGATTTCCTACTAAAATCGTCGCAATGCCTACACAAATTGGAGACTTTTGGATTTTGGCCATTTGGATACTCTAATATTTTAGGTTATAACTCTAGCAGTATAGGATCGGAAAACGCCGAATCGTATCATAATGAGCTCCAATAGTGCCTTTTTTCATAGCAGCAACAGTTTTAGAGCTATGAGCCAAAGTTTAAAAATATCTGAAAAGTGAAATTTTGGAATTTGGGCAAAGTTAGTTTCAATGAGCACTTTGTTAATGTGATTTTCTAATGCATCTATTAAACAAGTTGGTTTCATTACATTAAACTCATAATGAAGTATATAGCAAATGAGGAATGAGCAACCTATGTTTAATTAACTTAGCCATATTTTACAGATTTTTCAATTGCGTTGTATGCATAGCTCGTGAATGGAGTAGTAGGTTCTAGGGATTGCTGAATACGATAAAATCAGTTGTATTATCAAACACTGCGAGCGCTAGGGACATACATCAAATAACACTTCAAAATATAATTTTTCTGAGAAGATGTTTCTAAATTTCAAAGCTTTCGTCTTTTTGTCACTGAATTAATGCAGAATCTCTGGGTTATAAGACTAGCAACTCGCAAGGCAAAATAGTAAAGAAATGTGTGGCTACTCTGCGCTAATTGACCATTTTGTCGTTCCAAATTAAGGTCCCTAAGCACGCTGAAAATCCATGTTAGTTATTATACACCGGCAACACTTCAATTACAACGCTACGGTCGTTTTAATCACTTCGTCAAAACTAAATACCTCTTTATTTCTTCTTTCGATGACGAAGAAGATAAAATCGTTAGAAATTTATTCACAAAAATTTAAAAAAATATAATTTGAAGAGTGCTTTTTACGTAGTATGGTCCCTAAGACATGCATTATTCGATCAATCCCATACAAATACTATTGCTTTTATTGTATTTAGCAACCCCGAAAACCTATAGACACGTTCGATGGACCTGCATACATCTACATTGGAAATGTAACGAAATATGAATATTTTTGGTGCCAAAATTTACAAAATTTAGCTATGGCATTGTCCTGTAGGGTTAATGACACAGCTGATATCGTCTCAAAACAATAAATCCAACATATTTAACGGGTTAAGTCCTATAATCCTATAGTTCACTTCCAACAGGCAAAAAACTTTCTTTTTAAAATTTTTTTCACATTTTTTAGTATTTCTTAAACTTGATGTCACAGCTACAAAACGACTGACAAAAGTGCTTGATAGCAAAGTAGTAGCTCTCGATGAGAGGATTCACGAGTTGAGTTGTCTACGTTTTTTGCTGCGTTGCCACTAGCTCGAGATATAGGTCGCGAAAAATCGATGCCCTAGTGGCCAATTTTCAAGAATGTGACCCTGGACTCCTTTGAAGCCCATTGTGACCCGGAAGTCGGATAAAAATATATTTTTACGAATTTTGCCGCTCCAACATTATAGGTGGAAACTCCGCTCGCTTCACTCGTTCCGTTTCAATGATAGTAGCCGTAGCGTTGCTATTAGTCCAGTACTGATGCGTTTCATATTAAGCCTTTAAAGGGGTTTTGGGAACTAATTGGCAACATTGCGATAATCATTAAGTAAATACCGCACTCGGCAACTAGTATTTGATATGCGTGTTTGAAATCCTTCAATTTTAGGTTCATTATTATTTATAGATACTAATTTTGAGCCACAAAAATTTTACTCAACTAACTTTTGCCGCATATTCAATTGTGATAATTGCACAAACTAGTGATAAAATTTCCTTCTAACGGGTTTCGTAAACAAAAGAGCTTTAAAGTCAAGCTTACTGGCTTATAAAACAACCGTCATCAGCTCGGATAATTTCAACTCGAACACTTACACATTCAATGCATTAGCCGGTTCTTTATTGCAATGACAATTGTTACATATACTGCACAAGCACACACAAGGTGACCGTGACGCAGCTTGCGGAAAAAGGCTCTAGTAAGAAATAAAACTCAAACTCGTGTTAAATGACCCAAACACATCTCTGATACATTTGCAATGTCCAGATTGCGCAATAGTAAAAATAAAGTTCACTTGACCCGAGAAATCCTATAATTCTGTCGAATGGCGGGATACCAGGAGACCTCGCTGAATTATAAACATGCGTACAGGGGCGCTGCATGTTCTCAAAAAGCGCAGAGGGCCGGAAAAATTGTTGGGGGTGATCGTTTACATTCATTTTGTTATAACCCAAGCAGATGATTTTTCATGTTTGTTAGGAAAAAGTGGATGGTGGAGCGCTCCTGCATGCGTAAGGCGAATAAAAAGCCATGCCGTTAGCGAAAATATGATCTGTTTCGGCTAAATTTCTTTGTCACTCTACCCAAATACTCAATTGTAGATAGACGATATTCCGTCGAAAGTAGCATATACAGCCCTTTTGTGAATTTAGGTATTATGGCGATTCAATAAGAATACATTATGTGTCATAAACAGCTATTACTGTTTTAGACAACAGCTGCCTGCTGAACAACTGCCGAGAGAATTCTTTCGTGAAATGTTTTCAAAATGTACTGCTCAACAACAAGGTACGTTTGCAAGGGCGTACTCGAATCGATTAGACATGGGATCTCATTTTTTACGCAAAATTACAAAATTTTCTATAGAACGGGACAACCTAGGAAAACAAATAGCTATGTACGACCCTGTGTAATATTGCATTCCATTGAGGGATAGACGCGAAGGTAATGCGTGGACATTTGGTTGCAGCTGTGAACCAGGAGTCATAAATCTATTGTTTTCAGCATCTTTTGATGTGATTCTGAAACCGTAAAATTCTTCAACTGGGACGTATCTGAAGCAATCCTGTCTTTTCCACGGATTAACCTAAGATATATACCAGCAGATGCATAAATAATTGGACTTGAAAATTATTTGTCATCTCTTCATATCTGCGACAACAACAGGTTTCGGATGATGCAACCACAATTTAGAATTATTTTTGCCAAAAGATACTATAATATAGAACATGTTCCTATACCAAATGACATCAGAGTCTGAACTTTTATTCTTCTACTTGCAAGCCTTTTATGACGTCTATGTTCGAAGATTCAGAAACTGAAATCTAATTCAACTAGAATTTCAGTTGATATTAGCTGAAATCCGCATCGTAACGAATTTTTCGACGCTTTGAAAAATAATTCAGTGTGCGTATATTTCACAGTGCCGTAGTGTGAGCTTAGCCTTACAACATTGAATTACAATACAATTGGTGACCCTATGGTCACAGATAATAAAGGACAGGGTCCAAATGCCTCAGTTTTTTCGACAACACGGATGACTCCCACTTTTAGTCGAGATGTAAAAATTTAGACCCCCACTTTTTTGTCTTTTGGTATAAGTGATAACCAAATTAATGTTAGGAGGTGTTGTCCCTACATTTAATAGATTACTGTTATCCATCCACGTGAGGATTGAACCACCGCACTATTTTTAGATAAATATGCGGCCCTAGGTGACTCACGTAACTCACCAAACGATTTGTCGCATAGATTTCGCTAAGCATTCAGTGTTCATCTCGTTACCAACAGCGAACTGATGCGCTTTCGCAGTTTGGATTTATAGATCTGCATCTTGCCCCATTTTCCAGAAAAAACAATATTTTTGACAGTTTTACGTTATAAATCATTTAAACTTGCTAATCATGGTTGCAATAATTATAATGCCGGAGCTGCTACAAGACGTGCCCGCTATGATTTGTTCAAATTAAAACCGCTTTGATCTGGCGTGTTACATGCGTTTATAATGTCGGCGCCCCTCCGAGCAGCCGAATGGATGTGTTTTCAAGACCTGGTGCAGATTTGTTAAATCGGTTCTGGAAGATTATGTTCGTTCGCTTCAACTTTGCGGAAGCAAATAGACCATTGGAAAGCTGTAATCGCCAAAATTGCAGTGAATCTCAAATGTGGAGCCTTGATTTGTCATATCACTCGCAATTTCCCGCTGTAGTGTACTCATTTGGACGCTGTCAAACAAAGAAGAAGAAGAAAATTAGTGGCTATGACTTTCCGCAATTTTAAACGAATCGACTTAGTTCGGCGTGGTCAGGACAAGCCTGAGCGAAATTAATTTGGCGTCAACAATATGGTTTCTGTGCTTATGCTGAATTGCTGATACATTTTATTTATAAAATGGAATAAAGCCACATACGTAATACGACTCATACACAAAATTTTATCTATGTTTCATGTGAAATGCTAATGAGGATTTTAATTAGGAAGTATGTTCTGAAACCCAACTAAAACTTGATATGAAACGACATTCTTGGCCCAAATTAATTTCAACCAAACTTATTCGGGGATCGAATTAAAAAAAAATTAAAATTAGATTAAATAATTTCCGATTTAAAGCCACATACGTAATACAACTAATACACAAAATTTTATCTATCTTTCCTGTGAAATGCTAATGAGGATTATAATTAGGAAGTATGTTCTGAAACCCAACTTAAACTTGATATGAAACGACATTCTTGGCCCAAATTAATTTCAACCAAACTTATTCGGGGAGCGAATTAAGAAAATTAAAATTAGATTAAATGATTTCCGACTTAAAATGACGTTTTCCGGGGCAAGACGATTTAAATCGACTCGATTTAAACAAAACTTCGACGATAGTAATTATTTCGCTGCTTGATGTCCTTAGTGTAAATTATTCTCGGCAGCAATCGTACGTATATCAATCGCTTAAAATTAGCGCAGCAGCAAAAGACAAATTTTTGGTTGGTGTGATTTAGGTTTAAGATCTGATGATTATAACAGTTTTAAGTTTCGAAAGATTTTGTAATTTGGTCTGTTGTTCCTGTAATTACGCTGAGTCAGGTCTAAGCAAAACTATTGTTGATATGTGGCCTTTGGACCCAGTTTGTCGCTTTACATATATATTAAGCCTCTCGGTGCGCCAAAACCATATATACACTCATTTACACTTTATACCCTAAGCGTCAAAAATTTATAGTTCTTCTAGCTTCACGCGCGGGAAGTAGCTAAATACAGATCAGAAATGGAATCGGTTATCTTTTGGTGCCCCGATGACAAGGTCGTCGTAGCTGACCGGCCGTGGTAACCCGGTTACTGTAGGGGTCCATCAACAAGACCACTGTTCAGAGGAGACCATGGATAATAATTCTGCAAAGCCGTATAAACGAAACAGACTTGGAAAATAGTTTGATACTAAGAAGAAGCCACTGTCTAGCAAACTGAAATTACAGACAGATATTTTCTGTAAGGTCGTACCCAGGTACTACAATGTTATACAAAAGTAGATTTCCAAGTGACATATATGCCACTTTTGTGTTTCTTGTAAGCCGTTTTCCCATCGTTCTAAGTCGTTTGTGGACGAATTACCTGAACACATGTTAGCTGTATAGGGCTGAACTTCTTGTGCCTGGGACACACGGCTACGCCGTACGCCATAATATCCCCAGCACTCTTTCTCCAACAATAAAAATTGGTCTACATTGTAGGTGTCGAAGATTCGCCGCCTTATAGATGTGGGTGGCCGGCGGAACTTATGAAATTATTAAGAACTCAAAATTTTTCCCCTGTTGCTAAAGATTTCCCCCAATTTGCGATAAATTTTTCCTAATTTACACCCAGATTTTTGACTGTTTTCACCCATTTTTTCTAAAATTTTCTGCGCACCTTGTGTCAGCAGAGCGTGCGGAGTCTTCGTTGGAGCGGGGGATGTGGGTAGATTTGGTTTGACATGGTGGCGGTGTCGGACTTTTTAGGGGTAAGCATCCTACCTCTTGTCGACACCTTTGGCCTATATATAAAGCTTTCTGCGCACTGAATTCAATAGTTCGGTGATCTAGAAACCAGCACGAATATTTCATTCGTTTTCATAAGTATTCAATAGCTTTTTGGTAAATGAACCCGATTTTCGAAATATATAGCCTGTCTTCAGTAGTTCGGTTATATATGTATTGCTCATAGGGCATCAAGAATTATTCTTGTGAGCTGGGTACCAAAGTTTGGTTATGTAGAGACAAGATAAAATATTTCACGCGCATAGTAGTTTTCAATGGATTTAATAACACCCATCAATGCACTCGATTTACCGAAAAAATTTCGTGTGACATCATTTATGTGGTTGCATATGAGCTGTTTCCTGCTCTTTGAGATAAGCGGTTATAGGCTTTGTGGAACCCAGAAAATGTGACGTTACTTAATCCTTATTATATCAGCATTATAAGGTTTCAAGAGTTCCAGGTGTATTAGGGTCGTTCTACATTCGGTTCGCTACTACATGTGATTACACATAATGACAACTTATAAAGGAAACTACGCTCGCTTCATTTCACCGTCGCTTGCGAGGAACGATAGTGTTTGTAATAGCATTGAAGTGTCTATAGTATTAAACAAATTGTAAGTGATATGTTGTAATATTATCTATAGCTTATGCTAATTGTAACATATAGTTTATTTTCAGGTGCAACACTAAATTTTAATTACCCAACAGACCTAGCAGCAGCTCCATTCCCGTTCGGACCCATGGTATCACCGTCACAACAGCCAGTGCAATCATCTCCAACAACTAATCAGGCATATCGTCAGCTCCTTCAACAGCAGCAAGAACGAATCCATTTTCAGCCGAGCAGTACTAATTCCAATTGTGGCCGCAAGCAACAACGCAGCAAAGTTTATAACAACAGCAACAACATACGATCGACTTATCAAGCAGCACCGCGCAGTAGACAAGCAAATTTTTTTGGTAAAAATTCTGTTCCGCCAACAATAGCAAGTGGACGTTGGCGTAGTAGCACGACTGACAAAGTAAAAATTGAACCAACGAACAATAACATCAACAAAAACGCTAACAGCAAACACAATCTATTTATCACCAACCAACATGAACAACAGGAACGCAGTAAAGTGAAGCAGCTGTCAGTCGCAAATGGTGGTAACAATGGAATCGATTTTCTACAACAGCATCGCCAACAACAGCAACAGCAAACGTTGTGCGACAATGATCGACGTCGATTGATTAGCGACAATGAAGATAATGAAGAATGCATTGAAGATCGAGACGTCAGTGACGATCAATGGACGTCGACAGTTGCCTCTTCTCAAAACAACCAAATGTTGGATCTGAATGAGACCGCACCGAATCGTATGAATACGTGGAGTGATTTGGAGGTAAACGATGTTTCATCGATTTATGTTTTAACTCCATAGCGCGCAGTGTCCTCAAATGTGACTAGCGCATATTGTGAGCTATCGTGCTAGCCGGGTTTGTTGTATGTTGTCTGTTAGCAGATGCGTTGTTGCTTGCTCGCTTTGTAAGGTTCTCTAAAGTGTCGCGCAACAGCTCCTACTATATTCCATTGATTTGCGCGCGCCGTTTGCAACAATACTATGGGATTCCATTCTTGGCGATACCTTGCACTTGTGTAACATCACACCATGCACAATTCATTCAGGCATTAAAGTGTTTTAACATGAAAATTGCGAGTGGAAAAATTATTGCAAATCTTTACGCACAATACACAATTTTGGCGTTGACCCTTTCCCGCATGAATTATTGTGTATTTGTACAATGTTGAGCAAACATGTTGAATAAAGCGAATTTAACATAGATGGGTTTGAACGGATCTCCAGTGGTTGTATATATTCAAAATAGCGGAATTTTTATGAAATGAAAAATTTGCGTGCCAACACTGTGTCAGACTGTAATTTGCTTAGTTTCAGAAGTTGTTGGTCAAGTAATGCAATGCCCTCAGCATATGATCGTACTTTCCGATCGTACTTCATATGCAACTTTTGTTATATATGCTCCCGTTAATTTTTACTGGTATCAATGTTTGGTTAAATCGAAAGCCTTCAAACAGGACAGGTCTCAAACTCTGAGCTCCCGGTATGTTTGTATGCTCATAATAAGCAATATCGTCGCTCGCTCATAAATCGTTCGCTTAAATTCGGTTCATATGTTCGGAGAATACCTTGACTTGAAACCGATATTACAAATTAAAAAATAACTAAAGTTTCAATGCATGAGTCGATATGGTCGTATATTTATATAAATACAACACCACGATCATATCGGCTCATATTTATATATATTCGTTTATTTTTATTTATTTACTCATTTATTTATATTTAATCCATTTTAGATTCAAGAAGAAGCGGACGATCTTCTTCGCAACGATCGGTCGCCAGGTCCGCGGTTAAATCCGGAACCTCCGGCTGCAACGGTTAGTTTCGCGTCTTCACTGCTATTACCGCCACTTACAGCTATGTCGGCGATATATCAACAACAAGAAACTTCAACTCCAGGAAGCAGTGAAAGCCTTACTATGAATACAGTCGGATCAGGCGCATTGTCATCGCCCATTTGCCGTATAAATGAAGCTGTCAGTGGCGGCAATGCAATGGCAGAAGGCGAAGATATTGCTGAATACAGTCGCTACCAACATGAAAATGGAATTGGAATTGACAAAGCGAACAACGTTAAGTATTGCTGTTCAACTGGATCCGGAACAAGAGCGGTATCCATAACCACAACAACAACGGATTCCCGACTTGAGCGATATGAGGGACCGCAAGGATCAAAGATTGAAAAAATACCCTCGTCACTGTACGCTGAGGCTGTAAGAATTCGTTACAAACGTATTTCAACTTGCAGTAACAATAATAACAACAATAATAATAGCTGTGGCACCGAGGGCAACGGTGAGGATGAACAGTTTTGTATTCCGGAAGATATTATTACTAAGTTGTTTGAAAAATATGGTGGTCCTAAGGAGTTACAACGAGGCGGCGGGGCCATTGGTGGTACTAGTCGGCAGCGAAATGGACGGAGTTACGTAACGTTGACGTGGCGATTGATGCGCCACGCGTTTACTGATGACGAACTAGCACCAGGTAAGTGTCTCTAGGTACAATAATTTATCAGACTGGATCGACTACATATAATTTACGATTAGGATATTTTGCTCAGACTGGCATCCGAGCCCAAAAACAAAGTAGAATAGTTAAGATAATATTATATTTGTCGTAGAGTCATTTTGGTTGTAGCTGTGAACAACTAAGTCACGTGTAGTATTTTGACCAAGTTACCACAGCGCTATTTTATTGAATGATATAAGATAGAATTAACCGTAATATTTACACATTTACCAAGGCGAAAATCGGTTCGGTTAACAACGTAGCTTCAGGATTTTTTTGTCCTAAATAAGCCTATAACCGTGTAAAGTTTTGCCATGCACTAAGTTAGTAGTGAGAAGTGTACTGTCCGTCCGTGTTCATGAATTTGAGCTTTTATATAAGACACAGCTACATTTGGAATTCCACAGTCGAATAACAGTGAAAAGAAACTCAATCACATCACGCAACCAATTACCGAATCGAGAATGTGGGAATAAAATATTGCTTATTACCATGCTATGTAAAATGGGCCCAAATGATATATCGAATGTACAGGCCCAAATTTCCACATTTTGGGTGTTGATGCTAAATTGATATCCAATTTTCATACTTGCTATAAAAATTGGAATATGTGTCAAGGTAAAAGATATAAAGTGGAATACATTAGCGATCAAACACAATTTATGCTATAAGGAACGATAGGAGGTCAACAAGCAAAACTGACGATTTGAGTATTTCCGGATTTTGTCTAACTTGTGCATTATGCCCTGAGCCCTTCATGCAATGCTGCGTTAAACGCCACTAAAGCAGCGTTAACATAGGCAAAGCATCATGGATTAATTCTTAGTCTCGCACGTTAATTATCGTCTAATGTCCATTCAAAAATCCCGATAAACCTGAGATGCGAGAAAAGTCATAAACTCCACAACGCCATTCGACTCTGCGAAACTTCGGCAAAATGTAAAACTTAAGAGTACAATACATATTGCGTATCAAATACATACAGTTATAATACAATTGTAAAGCAAATTAACACGCCTAAGTAAAATTCAATCTATATTAATTTACAGCAGGACCAACAGAATTTTATAATAATACACTGCACGTTTTAAACGAAGCAATTTATACATTTAATACTAGCATAATTATTTATGAAGGAAAGATTGTGAAATAATGTAACGCACATATGATGCCACCAAATCAACTTGGTCGTTGTCTAGCATTATAGTCTTGTGGTTAGTACAGCTGGTTTTCACGGCGGGTGTAGCCGTGGTTTGATCTGTTTTCTGAGCGAAAGCTTTTTAATTTCAAAAAGTAGTTTTAACTTGAGTGGTTGTAGCCCACCAAGTGATAAAGGTATTACGAATGTTTTTGCGATGTCAGTATAACTTTTGTTTTTGTGTCATTCGTTATGGGCAACTCTTAATTACATAGCAAGGTAAGCAAAAACATTGCAAGGCCAGGTAGGAAGGGTACCTACATAGTCCACCTGCGCGATATGACGATTTCAGCATGAAGAGACAAACTTACTTTAATCTTATTTCTTCAAGCTATCAAAGTTGTCTCGCCATATATATAGGCAAACGAAATGCTTTCACAATCGTTAAAGAGTGAGGAAGCGTAGCATTTCTTTGAGTACGGAAGCAAGTAAAATAAATATGCGTGTAGATGCATTGCACTTTAAGCACGGGATGTTGAAGACAAACTATGCTGCAAATTAATAAAATTTTCCATGGCTTTTGAAGCCTGCGTAGACTACTGTTTGGAACTCTGCTTTCGTTAATGAATATTCTACGTTCCAACCGTGACGTTATGAAAATTTGACCTAATGCGATTAATTATGTTCATCTGAATTGGCAAACTATGTGTGGCCACAGCAGTTGTGACACATTTTTCTTGTAGAAAAAATATCAGTGAAACTCTGCTTAGAAGTCTCGATCTCACTAAATGTTTGCTTTCCAAGCAAGCCAAGCTTGTAGTTCTTAGAATTTAACGCCAGAATACAATACCAAGAGATCGTGAACATTGGTTGCATTACATGATTTTGCAAAGATGTATTCCCTCCGTCTGCGCCTCTGATCAAATGTTTAGCAATACCAAGTTCACTGCACAATCGCAATCACTTCAGTGACTACAGTTATTAATGTATATACTATCGTTATAACATTTTATTATTGTATAAGATTATTGACCCAATTGTTATTCGCTCTTGGTGACATTCTTTTCACTTTTTACCAAATTGACCCTGTATACGCTACGAGCAAGTTACCGCATGAAACTACAAAATATATTTGTGAGCTAGCAGTTGCGGCCAATGTAACCTTTAGGGGCGGAAGTAAAATGCATGCTATGCCGTTCTCGATATACTAAGCCTTAGTCTTAGCCTAAGCTAAGGTTCCTATATGAGCCATGTACTAAGCCTGAGCCTAAGTCGGGGGGCTACCGCCCCCGAACCCCCCCCCTTCTAAGCTGTTCTTTTTTCTAACGTTATAACGTCCGGCCCTTAAAGGTGACATGGGCCGCAGTTGCAATAGCTTAGTTTTTGGATGGAGGTTAAAAGATGAACGTTGAGTCTAAAGAAACAAATTGTTGAGTTGGACTATCGAAACGCGAGCTTGATCAGCTGAAAAATAACCCAATAACGTGGTTACAATTGTTTGATTAACTGTTTTACTTGTGAAATAATGTTCTATCAGAAAGGAAGCACTTTAGGCGGTTTCACACCTGGTTTTAAAAATTTTGTTTTGTTTTCTCAGGGAACTTAAGCGGGGCACAGGGTCGTAAATTACTTGATCCTCACCGGGTCGACTACATTCGTCGTGTTGTCGAACGCTTGTACGGATGGAAAGGCGAAGAAGCCTCCTCACGGTGGCGTGAAATTCGAATAGCTGTTAATTCCAATATTCGCCGGCTTCGACATGATTTGCGAAAGGGCTATCTGCAAACTAGTGCCAAAATGCTATCGGTAGGGCTTGGGGATCGTGTAGTTTTTCCAGAATGGATGAGGTCGTCGTTGCAGCAACAGACCACTAATTTACTTCAAGGAGAAGGGTCAAGCTTCGGCGCTTCTGTGGCACATGTAGCTGATGGTACCGCCACTAGCACCGACGACAAGACGGAGCCGATTTCGCTAATGTCAGATCAAAGCAATTAGCCACGGTTTCGAAGTTATTGATGCTGCCACCTTCATGACTGATGGCAAGCTAATTAGGTTGGCTGTTTATTCATAAAATAAATAAGTCATCATTATTGTTTGGAATTTCGGACCCATAATATACACAAAGTGCATAGCAGAAAATCGCAACATTTAATTGCTCTTTAATGTTAACTTGTGTTAAAAATATCGAGTATTTTGGCCTTACCTCTCGTTTCGGAAGAGACAAGACACATTGAATTCTCCCAGTTTCGTGGTGCTTAGACCAGGCCGCTGGTGTTGAAATCAGGCGATTGAACCTGTGACTATTGTTTTAACCCCACCAAAATGGCGAATCTTAGGATTATTTCAGTAACATCGAAGCATGAGTTAACATTAGAGTACAGAGAATCGACACAAGTTTCCTTTATGCATTCGTCATTATATGATGTATTGTCACATTTTGTGTGGATAAATTGTCTATTTGTCAAGCTCAGTTGTTTTAACGTGGACGTTATACAACAAATTATTGAGGTCAGACAGTCCCTATGCATTTTTCTGGGTATAACAGAAATTTCTGCGGGTTTAAACGGGCAGAAATTTCTGCGTTATACAGATAAGTGCAATAGTGTAAAAGGGTGACTAACTAGACTTATATATGAGAACCTGGGGTGTTCATGAGAAGCAATGAGAAGTAATTAGATAATTAGATCGTAAGCCAAACGAAGATAAAACATGACTGTTATAAAACATTAACTATGGTTATTGCAGCTTGCGCGCAATCATTGCTTGTAGATTTGCTAAAACGTCGTTCTTCTATTAACGGAGGAAGCAAATTCGCTGTGAAAACTCTTTGAACACTAAGGTGTAAGACGTTCATATTGGATAAGTTGACAGACTAAATAAGCAACTGTGAGAGACCAACGGGTAAAATGACATTAGGATAATAACAGCTTCCGTTTTCTAATAAAATTCCTTTATGAAATCCTTCTTAATAAAGACAACGGCGGTCTTCTAAGGTTTTGAAACACAACTGCTGGATAATTTGCGTAGTCGGACAGCACTATTCATGTCGAGGATCTGGGAGGTGAGCAGAGGTCAGAGCCATAATTTTTGAAACCTGTATGTCAGCCGAGATGATAGACAAAGTTATGACCACTAGCACAACTTCCTTCCTGAACCTACTGAAGGTAAATATGACAACAGAAAAAGTAAATAACGACATACTGCGAATTTGTGTCAAATGTTGCGTTCCGCTTCAACATACTTATCTTAAGATAGAATAAATTAATTCGACGAGTCTTGCCGTTTGTACCGCTTCAACATACTTCTCTAGTATCGACAATTATTGTATGAAAAAGCTACATAACGATCTGTTTCATAGTGAATCCATGAATTCACTTCATTTACTATGAACATTTATTTTGAACAACATTTGTATTTTGTATTTTACGCTATAGTCTGCTGTATAATGTAAATTATATAATCACAATGTGGGAATTTGCCATTTCAGTGCCTTATGCGTGTAAATAACTATATTGGAGTTTATTTACAACCAATTCTTACTTTGTAATAATAATTGTAATATAGTCTATATCGTGAAATCCTTGCATACAAATGTCTGAATGCACGGTTAGCTATATAACAAGTGAGTTGTAGCATACGCAGCAGTGCGTTCAAAGAGTTGTACGCACGGTAACTCGTTCAAACTGGTGCTATCGCCCTCGTTTACACTCGTCAAAATCCATGAGTACAAATCTTTGAACGCACTGCTGCCTATGCTACAACTATTATGTTATATTTTAGACCTATAAGTGGAATCATATCGGCGTGGTCTGAATGCGTTTTTACAGTATATAATTCCTTGCTTGCGACTGGTGTGCTTACATGGATGTGTATAATTATATATAATTTCCGATTATATATTGCCTTATTCCAATTGCCGTAATTTTTCTATTCTTTGATTGTGATATTCTGTTCTGTACAGTATAAACCATTCGAGTCTGACTATTTATGTACATAGACTACGAAAATCACTATATAAATAAATCTAGATTTATATATAACTATATTTATATAAGGATAAATCAATACATTATACTAGATCTGGATATAACTATATTATTTGCTGTGCCACATTAAAATAAGCCGAATGTCTGCAATTATATGACCTTGTAAAATTTATTTTTAACATTTCGTCCAAGAAAGAATTTATTGCTGATTTTAATACAAAATGGTGTATTTTCACCATAATGTAGTGCACTAAAATGCCCAATGGTAGTTGGAAATTTAAATTTTAGTATAGCGATGCAACCCGTGAAAATCTTGTATCATTCGGTTGATGTTGAAAGCTAAATTTAGTACAGAATTTGTAAAATATATAAGTTTAATAAATATTTATACACACTCTTCCTAAACATCCTACACCGATATATCCGAATCTGTACTACTGACTGACTTTTATATTTATACATTTTTATGTTAAATGGTACAGAAATCTTGAAAGTATATGATTAACATATCTTTTCCTTATGCAGAAGAGGGAATGCAAAAGAGGGAATTTACAGAGATCATAAAGTTGTAAACATCTGGTTTACTCCAAGTAATAACAGCTATTAATACTATACGTCTTGGTTTAATTTGCATTTCGAATATCTAGGAAAATTTGTTGTCAGCATGAGGTATTGATCGCCGAGCACAGTCAGTGAAAGCCGCGTTAACTAGTCATTGATATATTTTAAAGCTATTGTTCCAACCCTTATAAGGCTGCTCAAATAGAGAGCGAACTATAATACGCATATAATAAGACATTACGCGTCGAATTTAGTTAGTACACCGCTTTGAAATGTAATTTGGTTTTGTCGAATAACTGCAGCCGTTAAAAGGGTTAATAATTCAGCGTTAACGGAATTGACCTAAGTAAACAAACAAGGTTCAGCAGCTGCCAGCCTTTTGATTTTTCAGCTTTGGGACGCAACTTGAATACGCAGGGATCAGGCTAGTAGTCACTCACTGTTTTTTGCAACTTTTAGTATCGAAATTTTTGCTGGATCAACAGGTATTCGTCACGACTACATCACCTTTGCATGACTACCGTATCGTTAATGGCAAATTGATGCAAGATAGGACACGCTGTTTCAAACGTTTTTGTTCGGTATAATAAAAGACTGAAAAGTCAACTATCTCAACCAAAAACTGTTATTTGTTACGGAGCATGTTGTGTAATCTGTCGTTTTGTTTTCACACATGTCATATTTGAGTAATTTCAAAATTAATTGCACGCTATGGATATATAACTGTACGCAAGTTAAAAAAAATTCGCTGCCTAAAAGGTAGACTAACCTCAGCAGTTAAATCTTCACACGTGGCAGATGGCTTCTGTTACGAAGATTTAGGCAACGTCCAATGCTGCGACAGTCTTATATTTAGTCGTAAAAATTGTATTTACTATTAAAAATCATTTATCAGTGCGAAAGACTGCGTCTCAATGAGTTCTGGGGTCATAGTAAAATGGCTTGACTTTTAGTGGTGATTTATGGTCAGTCTGGCTCCAAATTTAGAGCAATTATATGCACGCTATTTTCGGTTATCTCACACGGTGCCGCCATTGTTATATAATTGCAATGGCAATTTTATAATGTTTCACTACCCGCAGTTATCCCAAGAAAGCCTTTATTGGAATCACCGTAGCATTTTTTTGCAAAAGGTTGTGACAGCTTTTCTCGAGTAACGAAACCTCGTCCACGGCCGGCTGCGCAACTTAGCTATTATTTTACATATAGCATACATGCTCAGTGCCTGAGGTTCGTGGTATCCGGTCGACGTGGGGGTGTCGACTCCTACTATCGCAATATAAGTAAGGTTGGCATATAGCTAGCAGCGCATACTTCTTCTGAAATGCGGAGGTTAGGCAAAGTCAAGTGGATGATAAATTTGGATTCAGTTTTCCAGCGCATAGTGAAAGTTCATTACAAAGAGATAATGTGGAATTTGTAATACAATAACTGTAAGCATATAGATAAAAATAAGAAAGGATTGCATATTAAAAATAACAATCAACATTTGGTGATGTAAAACCTGGGATTTTGACCTTAAGAAAATATAGTTCCCTCCCTGATCCGCTCCTATGCATATGGCGTGGCATCGTGATCAAGCACAGGATATTTATAAATATCATAAACGTTTAAATATTGTTACTGTTTACGAAATCATAAAGATAGGTTAGGCTATCGCATAATTTTTCACAGGCGGTAAGCGCTAGTAGGCTACAGCGTGAAAAAGTATTCTTGGCATTTTTATAATTTTTAAAGTCGTGGTTTGTAAACTAGAAAATCCCTACGGCTTTGGTCCTCAAGCTGTCATTATTTATTGTCTTTCCAAGCAGCCCATGTCACCTTTAAGGCTCTGACATATCGTTACAAAAAATAAAACCTTAGTGGTGTGGGGGAACAGCCCCTCCGCCTCGACTTATGGTTAGGCTTAGTATATGGCCATATAGGAACCTTAGCCTTGGATAAGGCGTACGCATAGTATATCGTGAAATGAACAATAAAGCACACATTTCGCCTCCGCCTGCACATTTGAAAGTTGCATGGGCCGGCTCTACAAGAATCTTTAAACGGCTCAGGAAAATTTGGAACCTCGGAATGGTCATTTAACTTAGGATAACCACGCTAGCCATACCCCTTGCTGCGAGAGTAAGCGCTGTACGAAAAAAGAAATCTGCCATTATCTATCAATTTCCAGCTATTGTATATCACTAGCATCATCGGTCTAAGTTTCTATCTTTTTTGGATAAATAGAAAATCGTATTTCAAGAACTTACCCGTTTTTAAAATTGATGTTAATCGTTATGAACACTCTGAATCAATTTTATCGCTAAATTAACTTCTTTTTCTGATGTGTCATGGTCAAGTAACAGAAAGTAGCCAATAAAAAATTGATAGATTTTATACTTCTTGCATTGGGTAGTAACTGTTTTAATTTTGATTGCTGTCCGAAATCAACCGTCGTTAGCAAACACACTACAATTCCAAATTAACCGATACATATTGCCCGAAATTCAGTATGGATCAAACACTTTTACCAAACTCATTGTGAGCTCAAGGGACTCACTGCATATTGGCTCATGGCGTAATATGAGCTGACATCAACTGATTTTAGCAAGCCTTTTAGAGGCACAAATGACTACGTATTGTTTCAAATAGTTTTGGGCACCGGCCGGAAGACCGGTTATTCGCCCGGCCTTCCGGTCGGGTAGGCCTGCCGTTTCAAGCGATCGGAGGCCGGCGGCAAAATTTCACGGCCAGCCTGCCAACGAAAAATCTGGTCGGTCCCCAGACTACTGAGTCTCAGCCTGTGCCTTACTCTAAGCCTAAGTCGCTAACCTGTGAACCGATTACGCTGATTTTACCTGTTAAACTCAGATGGTTCGAATGATAAATATGCTTAGTTATCATGCAATCATAAGTTTACACTTTTTAAATAATCTATAGTGTATTGGTGGAGTGGAACACATATATACTGTATACGGACGTCATGCTAGCAATATAGTCATGCCTGGGGTCTGGTATTTACAAGAATTATAAAGCATATATAAGTATCGCCTACAGTGGATAGAAACCTGGAAATATGCTTTTGACCGCGACCTGTGGAGTCCTCCAACCAAATGAAAAAGTCTCGGTTCTTACCATATTAATGCAATAGCAAATGCAAATAAAGTAACGTAGTGTAATATCTGATTTACGCTTATTCCATAAGTATTAGAGGCCGCCAGGTACGTATTGTCGCTATATGCTTCGTTCTAAAATGTAAGTTGTTTTTCGAGGCTGCTTGGCATTAAGTTTGTTGTTAAGCTGTAATAATAACTGCAACGTAAAGAGCATTGCTGTTTTACAGGTAAAGTGGATTAATACAACATTATGCACAATCAGCATGGAAAAAATTAAATTTTTTTAATGTGAAATAAAAAATTTGCAAAATTATTCTTGGAAATGTTCGCCGGCTGTACTGTTGGATACCAGCCGAAATCGTCGCTGGCCTGTCGTTTTCTGGTCGGCTGTTTCAGCGGCTTGACGGAAAGGCGGCCAGCCTACGAAAAATCAAACCAGTGCCCCACACTAGTCTGAAATCGCACTGTGTTCTTGCATCAGATCGTATTGCCCTCAATTAGTCCTAAAACCGCTTGCTCAAAAACCTTAGGCACAGCAAATCAATCAGTTGATGAACATGACGTACGTACCATTTGTCATATGATCCGTTTTTCAATCGAAACAGAACACCTTCTGCTCTCTAATGAAGAAGACGACCGGTGAGACGATTAATGGATGCAGTTGAGTTGCAATCACGTGAATGATACCGTTGGTGATATTATCTTGAGACATTTATTGATTTCTCTTCGGAATGGCAATACTCTGCTGCTGTGTTCTAAGCTGATGCTTGCTTTAAATGCAACGAATGTTTGCGTAAATCAGCTCAGATAATAATGCCACAGACTAGATGTTCTATTGGAGCCGTTAGATTATGTCATTGAATGGTTTGATTTACAGCCAAAGCTAATTAATAAGGTAACTGCCATATGATTGCTCGCCAGATATAAAAAGAAAGTGACCGCAGCTAACTCACATTTGTGAAGCCTTAAGTAGTTCCCAAAATTGCACAGATACTCCTGTCAATATCGCTACAAATTTCAGCGAAAAGGATGCCGCAGCGAACGCTGTGTAAGCGTTTCAACTGCATGTCGTCGCTATAAGCTTTGGTAACATTGATTTTAGGCATATATATGTATTTTCTTTTCGCGTTCTTCCCGGAAAAGGAAGATTTGTAATTTTAGGATTGTGTGTGTATCGACCTGGGGTATACATTCAACCGTAATAATAGTGGGTGCTCTTTGGCTATTCGTATAATTTATCATTTATGGTCTATATTTTGGTAAATAATTATAAATAATGTAATATTGTCCATTATGTATGCACTTGTATGCATCTTTACTTATTATGTACTTAGTGTACGCAAGCGAATGCACAATGGACATTCGGATTTGGCCTTGTGTGCTGGACGGCTGTGTAGTAAAAATCATTTTCTGTGCATAGAACATTTCTTGCGAAAAAAGATTGGTTTGGACATGCAACTAGTCACATATACGCTGTAAAGATTTTTTTAAATTTTTCGTTCCACTTAATGCTCGCAAAAATGGGCATATGCTGACAAAAATGTCCATTCCTTCAATTTTTGCCAGCATTAAGTGGTTTAGAAGAAAGCTTTCGTTCGTAAACATCATATTAAGCTGAAGTCATAATCGTACTTTAGCGTGTCATGCGGTTTGAGTCATGCATTTTCATCTTTCTATTTGAAAACACGATAAAAACAGCATTTAGCTCATTTGGATATTTTTGTAAATTTTAACGATAATTTTTGCAATTTTATTGCTCGGATTTTACGTCACAATATCACTGCTTATTCATAGACATCCGGCAGCACGGCATTGTCACATTCCGAAATTTGGCGGAGACGTTTTCAACAAAGGGATCCTTGACAAAAAATCCTTTCTGAGCATTCGGAACCTCGGAATCCGCCCCCACTAATCTGCGTGTACCACTAGCAGCAACGCTTGTGAGAACTTCATAGACTTTTCTTTTATTTCTTTTATTGTTCGTCGTTCCTAGTACTAATTAACGGTAGTTAGAAAAATTCTACCAGCGTTATTCGCGATATTCGACTCGTAGTATTAGTATTTTTGAACCAAATTATTCTTCATTAAAATTGCAGGGGGATTTACATGTTTTATACACATGACGTTTTTATGCTTCAACTTGTACTTCTACGAAACACGTTCAGGGCGATTCCAATATTGAACCACTTTAATCTAAAAAGAGTGAGTCTTTATTTAGATCAAATAAACCAGTCATTCACCACCCGAGCAAATGAGTCAGATTAGGCTTAGTGTGAGCAATGTACCAAGCCAAAGCTGACTCATTTCGTGTGAAACTTGTTCTTACTCGCTGAGCCAAACGCTTTTTAGCTCACGTTGCGCTAAGATCTAGTTCATTTTCCCGAGTCAGGAAATGATCGCCCGATTCCTGATTCAGAGAATTTGGCGCTCATGTCAGGGCTCAAGCATGAGGAACCATTGCTTTGATCATAATTACGAGGAACCGTGAAACTGCTTCAGAATTGTAAGAAAGCGTCGCTTTCCCGAGGCAATACTAATCCCGTTTGATATTAAGTATAAAATGCTGTAATAACAGCTAATCTTTTTGATGTGGATATTTATTAGTTTTATTTCATACTGAACTGCATTTTCATTATATGTAGTTGCATTTTATTTTAATGTTATGCAATTCTGCTTATAACAAAATAATATTCCAATGCATTAATGTCAGTTTTAGTTGTGCGCAACAAATATTACCACTTTCCGTCATTGTGACAGAGAAATGTAACGCTGTTTCCTCACTCTACAACTTGTCTTCTGGTGTGGCCCATCTGAATTTACGGTGCCAGCAACGCTGTAGATTTCAAAATCGTAGCTGTTGGAATTCGAGATATCACGACGAACTGTTTAGTTCGTTATTAGATTCTAAACAAATAGACTCCAAGCAGCGTTTGAATTATAACATACTAGATGCTTCGCACGGACCGTTGGGTTACTACAATTGTGGGATCGTATGTTCAACATGAAGCCAGTTATATCGTGATCTATTCTTCTATATTTCTGCTCGTTAATATTTGTAAATCTACGAAGTCTGGGCTTCGGCATATACATTCATCGTTTATCAATTCACATCAATAGAATAATCAACATCAACGTCAATTATCTTTTCTTAGTTCTATGTTAGTCTCAAAATGATTAGGTATATAGGATAGAGAACATCATTTATTTGCTTGGAAAAACAAACGACTTCAGATGTAAAAATTCAGGTGCCAAGCGGCAATTGAACACCAACCTTCTGTACTGCTAGGGCGTAAGAGCGCGCTCGACTACTCGGCCACGTTTAAAAAGTGGATACTGCATAACATTACGAGTTATTTGAGCTGTTGCGCGAGTTTTCCGAAGACGTTTGAGATGCTGCACTGCACACAAATTAGAGCAGGTAGAAAGTAATTAACTGCAATAAACAGAGCGTTTAGAAATTAATTAACAGCAAGAAACCTGGTAGAATTAAACTCGAAAATTAGCTACCCGAATTCCGAGGTTTGAACCAGCAAATCCATTACTAAGACGATTTGCACCGCCATTTATATCCTAACGTAGTTTCTGCAAACACTGATAAAATCATAAAGATTGCCGCAGCAATTGTTTGGTGTACTCAAAGGTCACGCAGCAGGAGACGAACAATTACTGGTTGTTATTACCCAGTTAAAGCACAACGCGTACGTCTAAGATTTGTAGTTTACTTTCATCGTATGTAACTTTTAGGTGTTAACGATGGTGCTGGGTACCACGATGGCCTATCTTTTAAAATATTATTTATACATTATGTCTGGTCAGGTATCTTCAGGTCTGTGAGGCTCAAACAATGTCTGATCAGGTATGTTCAGGTCCGTGAGGTTCGAACACTATGTCTAATCAGGTATGTCCAAGTTTGTGGTACCGTCGCGAATAGCACTTAAAAGTTTAGATTTGTTCTAGATAAAATTTAAAATATAAATGGTAATGTATTAGATATATATAATTAAGCACATGCATAATCTTACAATCCTCTTTATAATTTTAGCATGTCAGTTTTGTGGTGACATTTGTTTAGTTCTGGGCGGATAACCATGACAATGTGTATTATATATAATTATATAACGCAATTTTACTATTAATACTTTTTCAGTAAACATTTTGTTTATATACCAGAGAGAGTAAAGGTCTGTTTTACGGTCGCCTTTTGTTATATAACGCAATACAAAGAAGAATAACTATATTATGTTGTACATTTCGATAAAAGTGAATCAGCCCTGAAGCGGATTGCTTTGGAAGTTTTAAAACACACTTGTTTCCATTCTCATTTTGACATTAATCAATAGCTTGTCGCGTGTTCTGCACGTCGAATTTTATTGCACAAAGGCTTCAACACTAATTAGCGCTAGCGTTATTTATTTATTTCGTAGAAACGTTGGCTCGTTCACGACGATTTCTTCATATATCCGGATAATTTCTCTATGAATGCGAGTGTTTTATCATAAAAAGCTGGAATCATTTCATTTGACCGTAATTGTTTATGAGCAATTGGTGTATCAACCCAGTGGTGGATCAAATATTCTTAACTCTGGCAATTCAAGTGACACATTTGTCAGAGCGTACAGTGCTACGCTATTTGCTAACTGAGTTTATAGTGCGTTTACGCGTATTTTGTTTTCCTTTTTTGTCAGGTTCCTAAAAAAACCGAGTAACAGCACCTAAAAAGTATATTTGCAAGTCGACGAGTCTCGGAACCAAACGACCAAGGTTCAATCCGCCACCGCAAAAGGCTGTTCTATGCTGGACGAAATGGGGGTTAAAGTGGGTTAGCAAGCATTGTCTAAAGGGAATCTTGTTCTTCATGTGGATCAGTAGGGTTTCCCGATGTGTATATGCTGGTATAAATATGAGAAATGAAGACCTAGGTTAGTGGAACACCCCGTTGGATAAGAAATGAAGCACATGTAACTTTAGTAAATTATTATTTCCAAGGGAAATTTTATTTTTAATTTCCCGTTGCCCAAAATTTACCATTTTCAGATTACGGTTTTCCGGAATTTTCCAATTTCCTGTACCTCTGAGAAAAATAAATCTGAGAAATGGAAAATTGCCCATTTCCAAACATTTTGGGAAACGAAAAGCTGAGCAATTTTGGGAAATAATAAATTTCGCAAATGTCGGTTTCTAAAGCTTTCCCGTTTTTCAAATTAATCTTTTCTAATTGCTTATGAGGGGATTTCCGATACGATAACATTGCCGTCTGCCAGAATTTTCGAAAATTTCGAAAGCTGTTTTGTTAAATACCCGTTTCTTGTAATTTTGCAGATTCGACTTTTCTATTTCCGGAATTTCTCAACTTTCCCGGTATCCGGAATTTCCCATTTCCCTGCTTTGCCGTTTTCCAAATTAAGTCATTTTCATACTGCAGATTTCCCTGAATTTTTCATTTCTCAAAATTTTCCAACTTTCTCGTTTCCCACAGTTTACGATTTATCAAAATTTCAGCAGTTTTTCCATTTCCCTAAGTCTTCAAGCTCCCAAAATTTCTCAATTCTCAACTTTTGCTTATCCCGAAATTTGCCATTTTTCAAAACTTCCCATATTTTCTGTGTTATAAGTTTCCCATTTTTCCAAAAATTTCAGATATTGCCAGTTTTAATGAACGGCCGAAATTTCGAGCTTCCTAAAGTTTCCCATTTAGTAAATTACCTCTTTCACTGAATTTCCTCGTTGCCGGAATTTCCTGCGCTCCGAAATTTCCCAACGTGCCACTGCTCGAGATGCCACAAAAATTCCAATTTCTTAAGTTAACATTTCTCCAATGTCTAGCTTCCCAAAATCTCTATTTTCTCAAAAAATTTTACATTTCCAACCTTACCCGATTTCCGGCGTTTATAATTCCCCAAAATTTAAATTCCCTAACTTTATCGTTTACTAAAATTTTATAATTTTCAAGCGTCGTTTTCAGGAATATTCTAACTTTCAAGGTTCTCGGAATTTCGTAGGATTTGTAGAATTTATCATTTCCCAGTTTTCTCTTTATCTGGAATTTCCTATCTCTCAAAACTTCCCAAATTTCTAATTTTGCCAACTTTATCCAACTCCCATTTTCCAGTATTACACCCTTCACGGAATTTTACACTTTTCCATTTCCCAAAGCTTCCATATTACCCAAATGTACCAACTTGTTTCCAGGAATTTTACGTTTCCCTACATTTTCGTTTTTGGAATTTATCTCCCAACATTTTTAGTTTGCCGTTTTCCATAATCTTCCGTTTCCCAAAAAATTTCTCAACTTTACCGTTTCTTGAATTCCGAAATCACCCGTTTCTCCTAATTTCCGATTTGGCAAATTCCAGGTTTCTCGGAATTTCTCGTTTCCTAAAATTTCCAAATTCACTAATTTTACAGTTTCGTAAAGTGTCACATAGTCCTAAATTTCCGTTTCTCAAAATTTTCCAACTTTTCCGTTTCCCGGAATTTCCCATTTCACAAAATTTCCAGATTCCCATATTTTACCATTTCCAAAAATTCCCTTTTGCCAAAAAAATTCCCGATTCTCCAAAATATGTCCAACTTCACACCCTAAAATTTCCCAACTTTTCTCTTTCCAGAATGTCCTATTTGACGACTTTACTATTTCAGGAAATTTTACCAGTTTCCATTAAAAAAATTACCTGGTTCCCGGAATTTTGTATTTCCCACAAATTTCCCGTTTCCTAAAATTTTCCATTGCCAGGTTTCTGATGTGTTAAGTTTCCCGTTTCTCATAATTTACCGTTTGCCAAAATAGTTTGCGATTTTCCAAAATATTTCCCAGTTTCACATTCCCAAAACTTACCAAGTTTTCTGTTTCGAGAATTTCCTATTTCCCAAGTTTTCCGCTTCACGGAATTTCGATTTCACAATATTTCCCGTTTTGCAAAATTTTACATTTATCAAAATATCTCATTTTCCATCCAAAATTTCCAATTGTACCGTTTTCTGGAAATTACCATTTCCTAAAAATTACCGTATCCACAAAATTCCCAATTTCCCAAAATATTTTCAGTGTCATATTTCACAACTTTACCATATACCTGAATTACCGTTTTCCCAACTTCCCATTTTTCAAACTTTCCCAACTTTATCGTTTACGGTATTTGCCACATTTCCCGCGTCTCAAAACTGTCCAACACTACCTTTTCCAAAAATTTCCCATGTTTTGCATCTCCCAAGTTGTAGTTTGCCGCTTTCCAAATATTCGCGATCCCGAAAACTTCTCTTTTCTCTATCAGGCGCAGATACAGGGCGGCGCGGGGTCCCATTAAGCAAACACGTTTGTGATTCAGTAAGGAGCGGTGAAGGCCAGTGAGGAAAGCTAAAAATTTTCAATCGGCTCTCAAAGTTTTACTCATAATTTTCCTCATTTTACCAATTTTGGCCTGAAATTTTAGTATTGAAGAATAACACTGTTAGAATCTCTCGCGTGTTGTCCGCGCGCAGTGTGGGGGAGTGGGGACGACCATGCGGCCTTTACGCGTGGGGGTTGTGTTTGCTTATTGGTAGTAAGTAAATGCATACTGAATACTCTAGTCTTACGACCATGCTGGATCCTACTGTTCCCTATATATACCGTACCTGTTTCCCGTAGTGTCCTATTTCCCAACATTCCCAAATTTCTTGTTTCCCAGCTTTCTTGTTGCCGGAATTTTCCATTTCCCATATAATTTCCCATATTTTTCATTTCCCGAAATTTCCTATTTCGCTAATTTCCGGTCTTTTCCGTTTTCAGCAGTATCTCATTTCTCAAAATTTATCAACTTGCATGGTTTCTAAAATTTCCTCAGTTTTCCATTTCTCACGTTCCTTATTTCCCAAAATTTATCAATTTTTCCGTTCTCATTATTTCGCATCATGCCTCTGAATATCAGCGTGAAATAGAGACTAAAAATAATAAAAACAGTTTTATTTTCAAGACACACAAGTAAATACAATATTTTCTGCCCGTTAAGGGAAACCCCGAAACTGACATGGGCCAGAAATGAAATACGAAAAGAAGATAGCAACAGATTAAGATAGTAGTATTCATATTCATTTTCTGGGTAATACTAAAATCACAATAACGCATGCGAAAGTTTGATGCTATACCCAATTCCCCTTACCACGCAAGTTACTAGTGTTTGATAAACGTTTAACAGTTTGTCAGCCATGTAAACTAGTTAAAATTACTGTGTTACAGTCTCATGAGCGTATGCGAATTAGCTGATAAAAACACATGTATTAGATGTTTGTCACAAGATACTAAGAGAGCGTTGTGGGGTCATATAGCTTAAACAACGGCGTAGCTAACAAATTTTGGACTAAGAACAGTATATACCTCAAAAATTATAAATATGTTAGCGTATGATTGACCAGTTATCTCTTGTTGCTTTATAGACTTTTTATTAGAGGTTAAGAAATGCTGTTGGGCAATTAAAAGAGGTAATCAAACGTACTCAGCGAACAGTGAAAAACAGAAAATGGTTTGGTTTTATTTAATACAGATTGCACCAGAAATGTAATCTACTTGTGGCTTAGTTTGCCAGCCACTTTTGGTTTTGCGAAATCGGAAACTTACTGCAAATTTCACAATGCATCTATTTAAAGGACATGAAACCGGAACTTGAGTTGCCACCAGGTATAACTTTGGTAATTCACAGAAGCCGGGGTGGCAACTATGCCAATCACGTTTCGGGGTGAGTTATATGAATTAAGTCGGTTTGTTGCAAACGATGTTGCAAATGAGCAATAGGCTCTCCATAACTTGGTTCTAACATCTGCTACATCACATTAATTTGTATGTTCGCGTCTATCACATCCAATTGCGTCCCCGAGTTTCCAAGCCGTTCCAAATAAAGTCAGAAATTGAAATTATCGAGCGAACCCAAACCAGGCAAAACTAAAAACGAGTTGAGCCGGGCCTGTAAATTTCGAATCGTCCTCTGGTATACAGTGGAAGATTTACAGTAATACGTTACATATTAAAAACAATGCAAAAATAGAAACATGCGTGCCGACATAATGCATCATTTACACAAACATGTGTGCGGCAGTGCCAGATTTTGTCTCAGTCTCTTAAAGCCATGCTTGATTAGCCAGTGTAACATTTTTGGGTCGAGCTAGACCCTGCAAATACATTAGTATCATAAGGGCCGTAATTGGCTCTGAAAGCCAGAAATATATGACGACAATGGAAAATTGTGAAAAAATTTTTAAATTGGTAATACATTGTACTAGGACCAGTTCTGGCCCTAAGGGATTCCAGCTGCACCACGCGTTTCCTTGGGGGTGGTGCCCAGACAACCCGGCTTCCACGACTAGTTGACCTAAGGGAACCGCTTCGGTTAGCAGGCTACCGGCGGGTTTACCAGGGTGTTCGCCCTGGCTCTATTCTGGCCCACGTGTCTAGTGGTATTGAGGTGCCCTTGAGGGAGGGTCATCCCACAGGCCTGTTCATAGGTAATAAGGATGACCGGCCTTTCCCTCGTTATTCGAAAACTCCCCATAATTTAATTTCGAGGGCCCTAATACTGCGCGTATCAGTCCTTAAGTAGGCCATTTTTCGTGAAACTATTTCGGACTCTCTCGTATATACGGTATTACCAAAGACCTGGGGAGCTGCCCCAGACCCCTTTTTATTTTGTCCAAGTGGTTGTGTAAGACAGCTGGTGAGAGACCATTTTATCGGCAACTATAGGTGCGGTGGGTGAGTGAATTTTCTTAGTGTTTCGACTGTACCTGACCGCTTACTTGCTGGCTCTAGTATTGCATTGTTACTTTTCTCAACTTTTCCGTAAGAATTATTCCCCTGATCATGAACGATCTAGACTGTTTGTCCTCAGCTGTAATCCCGATCCAACTCGGATGGACCTGCTGTAATAATTTAGCTTATCGCCGGTGAACAATTGTGACCACTTCAGCCATTTACTGATGAGCAAGAGTACATAGGTACATAAGAAATTGACACATTTGATGATTAAGATATTCGTACAGGGTATCGCGCAGGGCACCATACTCTGAAACAGCAAGTAGCGTGCTTCCTTAGATCAAGTTTTCTTTCGAAATGCATCATGAAAAATGCGATTCTATTTCACTTTTGTTCACCCTAGCGCAAAACTATTACCCGATGTTTCGCTGTGCTAGAACTGGGCTTGTACACAATCATTTGCGCTTCCGAGTCCCGGTTTGACATCTATTTAAGAGTGTGGAGTCACCTGCGAGCATTTAATAACAATTAAACTACACGAAAAGGTACCAATTTGTATCTAACGATGAATCGGGTTGGGATAGAAGAGAAGCGGGCAAAGACAAAGAGGTTAGAAAGCCATGGCTGCGTCCCCAAGAAACAGGGTGACGTTGCCTGCCTCCCCCACTATCCGACGTTAAAAGTATAACTCCGATGAAGGTCCGGCCATGGAGGCACGGTTAAAGGGTCGACGTCCTAAATTGGCCTTTGTTGTGTTTTGAGCTTTGGGGACAGCGAGCTCTTTTTTGAAACATTATGCAGGCAGCTACCCAAATACGGGACAAAGGGACTAAGCTAAGTTTTGAACTGATGCCACCTCAATGGTCGCCGTCGACTCCACTTAGCAGATTTCAATGGCGTTTCATACCATTGCTTATTCTCCTCCAGGTCCGTAGTCATTTGTGTCACTTGATAACTATGCTAGTCATCTAAAACTCTTCCCACTGGAAAACGCCCGATGCTGCGGGTATAAGAAGAACGGATAGATTCTGCCACCTCGTGCAAATGACTAAGACCTGCCCTTATTTCTACTCGGTCTAAATTTCATTGCTACTCAGCTTAGAAATTTTAGAGCTACTGGAGCCAGTAGCGCATCATCATCGTTTGTAGAAGACCCCGTTACGTTGAAACTTCATACGTTCGCCAGATTGGTTTAGAGCGGTCTTGTGATGCTGTAAAACCGCGACGGCGATCGCGACTGCCTCTAGGTTCGTGATTTTCCTCTTAATTTTATCTCTCTAGCGCATAAGTAAAAATTTGAGCCCTTACGTTTGAAATTCTAAAAACAACCTATTTCATGAAAAGTATACTAACACCCGTCGGCCCGACCAGAAAATACGCGCGAGACGGTCCGGCAGGTGGGGAACCAGTCGAGTACGCGGCGGGGCGTAATTTTTTCGAGTAATTTTGACAATTTCTAAAATTTTGGCGGGGCACGACCGCACGACCTTTACGAGCTCGCGGAGCATCTTTCCGACACTCCAACGCCCGCAAAGGCGGCCTTTGCGTGGTTTAGAGCAAGCAAAGAGAAAGCCAGGTGACACTCTTCATCTGAGCTGCCCGGGAAGAGCCCCACCTGTGTAAAGCATAAACGAAAAGCGAGGCGCTAACTACACTATAATTTGATTGAAAGTGTGCGAGCATTGGCGACAACCGCCAAACAACACAATGAAAAAGCTCGACTGGTCCCGACGCTTAATCGGATAATCTCCTTTTATACCCTTTAACTACCCCCTTTCTTATTTGTCCCTCTTTCGTGAATTATTAAGTTTGAAAAATGTCCTAAATTTTAGAATTAAATGGATGCACAAACATAATTGCGAATAAAGCAAGGCACACTAGCCAGCAAGCAAAACAAGGCACCACGACATTAATTTGCGGTACCAAACCAGCAACAACAATGCCCACTGTAAAAGAAAAATTGCCGACGCTGCCATTAGCTGGGCAGTGGCCGAAACTTGCCAAGAAGCCCCAACAACAAGCTAAACCTCGCGCTGGTCGGCGCAGGCTTGGATAATGATTAAATATATCAGCGCTTTAGGAGCTCCAAAGTTATTAAAATTTTATTTGAATTTTTCTTATATCTAGAGAACGAAATGCAGTAGGCGGCCTAGGGCAGGATCACGTCCATGCCCTGGCTGGTCGCCTACTGATAAAAACGGTTAATTAAGTGTATCTCCGATACGTGGCCCGTTAGAGGCCATTTTAGGCGAAAGATAAGGAGAATTTTTTGATGTCCCGCGGGGTTATTGGAGTCCGGGGCTTAGTCAGTGAGAGTTGGAGGCCCCTGGTGCAATAGTTAATATGGAATCCCATGGAGGTGTGGGGTTCCTAAAACCAGGGAGTTTTGGTTGCCTGCTAGGTTTTGGGGATGCGAAAATTGGCTGTTTAAACGATTGGTTGGGGGTCCCTAAATACTTACGCGAGAGATAGGCTGGACCAAACGCATGGTGTGAAGACCACACCAAGCCCAGGTGAAAATTTTATACCCCTAAACTGCCCTAAGGTGAGAAAATGTGAAAATTTTATCGGTTCAAATCAACACCCCTAAAATGATGTCCCTTTGAATTCCGCCAGCTTTCTCTTGATCTCCTGTTCCTATAGGTTCAATTCACTTAAACAATACAATATAATAAATGTGATCAACTGTTCTATCACTTCTGCATGCCGGACCAGGCCCCCTATGAGACCGATATCGCTACAAAAGATCTCGACCCACCTTTATTAGACTTGCGCCCTCCTCGGGGTTGGTCCAGACATGCATTATGCAGTACTTTTACAACATATATATTTTATATAACATATCAATGTTTCATAATAATAATAATACACCCAGAAGTTACTCATTTTCACGTCCGTATGGCCGACCGGATACTTACGATTTGGTACCATGAATCGTGCAGTGCGAAATCACCCCAGGCGGGTGGAGCGTGATTTTACGTATACATCAAATAACGTATTGTTTATTTCAATTATATAATTATATCGAGTGAATTATTTACACATCATGATCAGGATCACGCTCCACCAGTATCCGATCGGCCGTAAGATTGAAATTTGTCCCCGTTTTTGGTAGTATTCTGAATGTAGGTAAAATTTCCTAAAAACTCGGGCTGTTACACATAAGGTCATATATTCAGAAAACATCCTTCCAGTTATATTAGCATAATTTTGAGCATGAAAGAGCATGTTTACGTAGCTAACGATGGCTTGAAAATGGCGATATTAACGTCTTTATTTTACCTGAATTTATGTGTCTTACTTTAATTCCTACTAATCTATCCTTTTTTGGGCGTAGAGCTAAATATTTTCCCTATAGCACAATCTGCTAAACTGATGTAATAAATATTTTTTCAGTGGTCCGTTCCGGCCATTAAACCCTGAGACATAGCCACTCACGGCTCGTACAACCATACTAGCATAGCGTAGCTATTTATTTTATTTATGAAGGCCCGGATGTGGCTGTGCCTTTTTTTCACTAGCCGGAATTGGCTCCGTGATAGCATCCGGCCCTAAGTGCACACATTTTAAGGTAAATGATGCATAATGTATATTTGACCCAATGTATCAGCCTGCAATTCAAGTCAGCTCTAAATTTGGCGCGATTCACTTTCTAAAGCTATGGATCTACTTTGGAGCACGTATCCTATTGTGTATCATAGCTTTGTTTTTGTTTCTTTAGACACAACTTTTTTTGCACTTAGTCAGCCGAATGGGCCCCAAATTTCATATTATCCCGCCAATGTATGAAAAATTTGTGTTTCATTCATATAATTATGATAGTAATGATAAATTCTGGCAGCACAGCTGCCAACTTCATAATTTTTTCCATCGCAGTATTGAGATGAAGGTACACGCAGAATAGCAGAATTTTCTGTGTCATGCTTTCACAAATTTGGTACAGCATTGGTGGTAATAGTCTCTTTTTTCAGATTAAATGCCAAACTGATCATACATGAATTCGTGGTAACTTCAGTGTAAAATGAGAAGGCAATATACAGTAGACAATGAGTTCGTTCAATTACAAGGACAATACAATACAATATAATTAGGCTAGCAATAAAATAAACTTACTAAGAGCGCCCAACCCTTTATAAGTAAACCCAATGTAATGCTTTGCATTACATCAGCTGAGTTTATTCTGTATTGGGCTTATGTGCGTTGTTGTGAGCTCGTATTGGGAGATTCAGCAATATAGCTCAGAAACGACCTAGCGAGCACTGTACGAGACAAACAACTTATGAAGATTGACATCTAAGCCATGCATGAAACGGTTAAAGTAGATCCGTAATTATATTGTGTTAATATTAATATATTTTGAACTCACGTCACCGTAATTTTGTTACAGTCAGTGTTAATTTATGAATGTTTTTGCAATATTCATGTTATAATCTTTTGGGATTTCTCATCAAGTGTGAATTTTTCTTCGTATAAAATACGAGCAAGACAATATGAGTTCTAATGTCTCCTGAGATCTCATTCCGCTTGCATGAAGTATAGGAAACATCATCTCTTGTGTGCCAGTAAACTTAAAATGCGCACAGTCATAATCCTATTTTGCAAAAAGCGATCGGTGACCGCAATGCGTTGTTATGATACAAACTGCGTTCGCTAACAATATTCGGTCAGATTTCGATTTCGTCTAACAAAATTCAATTTTGCAGTCGAACTACAATATTCCTGTTGTTACTTCGTAGGAAAGTGGTTAAATAACACGATGAAAGCGTAACGTAGCGATAGTCAATGTTCTTGAAATCCACCGACCTAGTTAGCTTCATGTTCTAAAACAGAATATCCGTTCGTGGAGGTGGTAAATCATGTCTGTTCGCTAACCGCCGCTATCTCAGTCCGCGATATAGTTCGCGAACAGCAATATTCAACACCACTAAAGCAAATACAAAATCTTGATTTCAATGCCAACGATTAATAATAACAAATCCTGACATTATAATGTAAATATATTTTCTAGACCAACATGTATATACTGTGTTTGCGAACACTTGGTCAGAGCATTATGAGTGGGTTACGCTGTCTTTAACCAAAAAAAATGTCATAGGTAATAGCATCCTGGTAACTAACGCACAAAGTAGCGTTCGCCAACAACAAAACATGCTATTCTGTTAGCGAACAGTTATGTTTAGTATTTTTTCTAATTAAATCAGATTAAATCTCGCATAATGCAGTCATGTTCGCAAACAACAAATCAAGGTCGTTTCTTCGCGAACAGTTGCGTGTTGCATTATTCTAATTACATTGGATTAAATATCACAGTCGTATAACTGATTCATGTTCGCGAACAACGATCGATACGCGCTGTGCAACCTAGTCTGTCTGCTGCATGTTTGTTCGCTAACAAAGCGGCATAACCCCGTCGGGTGCTAAACTGTTCTCGAATGACAAGTCTCAAATTAAAATTTTGTAAAAGCATGTTCAACAACAACTTAGCAATTTCATTAAAATGTTCGATTACATTATTCATACACTTTGAAACTCGTGACGCAAATGTGTTTAAACCGTTTGAAGATGGATATGGCCAAAAGATGGATCGCCAAAAAATGTTCGATTACCAATTTTTTTGGAAATGACAAAAGAGGATTGTTGCTGGGCGCGTACAAAGTTTAAGCTCGCATTGTCTGAATCATTACTTATTCACATTTTGCATTTTGACAAACATATACATAGTTATGAAAGTTACATTCTTCTGAAAATCTAATATACTGACTCACTAGCTATATAATGAATGTGGTCATCCTGAGATCTCAGCGAAACTTCTAGTAATGCTTAAAGCGACTATTTAGAATAACTTAAGATTTTTGTATTAACAAATTTAATAGCTAGTAAGCTGTTCTACTCAGCTGCTTCTTCAATAATGTGGTGCTGTCGAGTTGAATAATAATTCTTTAGTTTTTCACATTTATTTTACAGTTTACGCAAGCCTGAAATGCAAAATCTAAACTTATTTGGTTATATATAACAGAAAAGTACGTATCTATTTTAAAGTGAAATTAGTTATAGAACGTTTATTGTGTATGTCTAGCAAAATTCTTTGCACTTATATAAATGTAATATCTGTACATGTATAATTCAATCTATAAAATACATTTATAACTCAATGAATGATATAACATTATAATTATTTTACGTATAGATATAAAATAATTGCCGTTGGGGCTACTGTAGGTAATAGCAGCCATTGATTAAATATACCACTGCTAGTGCGTAACCTTTGGGTAATCTAAACAACAGCTGCAGAAATATATGAATTTTTCAGTGCTTGAGGAAACTGGAAAGATGCATAGGCTAGGATATAAAAAGCTATGCAACTTGTCATTGCAAAACTGTAGCGGTTGTGTAATGGGTTTGGTTGCTTTAACCGCGAAATTCGGGTAGCTAGCTTTTTTGCCTTGCTGGTTTGGTTTATTTCTGTTAATTATATACTCTCTAACCGCTCTAAGTTATATAGGCTAGTATATCTGCTGCGTTGCAAAACTCTTTGGGAAACTCGCACCACAACTCAAATGACCCGCAATATAATACAGAACACGTTTATTAAAATGTAGCTAATTGCTTGAGCGCGCTGTCCCGTCCTATCAGTACGGAAGGTACGTGTTAAATTCGCGCCGACGCCTGAGTTTTTACATTTGGAGTTGCTTTTGTTCCAAGCTAATAAATGATGCTCCTAACATATAAAGACATTATGGGACAAACCTGGCACTAAAGAAAAGGTGATTAAAGCACTTGCTATGCGTTTATTTTAATGATGTGAATTGATCAGTGAAATTATATGCAAAGGTCGAGACAATGTAGGTTCACAAATATTGACGAACAGAACTATAGAAGCATAGATCATAATATAACAGGCTTCAGGTTGAACAGCTGACCCCAAAATCGTAGAAACACAATGGTCCATGGAAGCATCTAGTGATTTCGCCAGTATAATTCTATAATACCGTTTTTCTTATAATATATCTCAACTTCTTTCTTGAGCAAAACAATTCGTTTAATTAAGTTCATGCGGTAGTTTGCCGTTCTTATTAATTAAGCTCAACTCAACACTCAAAACTGAGGCAGACACAAGTTTTTGATGCAGTATGTGTACTAAAATGCCACGTACCGCCGTAATTTGATCAAATTTATTAAAGTAGTTGCTTTCGAAAATTGCAACAGTGACGCGCTACAATGTCCAAGACTGCTATTTGACCCTTTGATTAGCCGCATTTGTTCTCGATTGAATTTCACCTTTTTCCGAACGAGTTTAGTTATACTTACAAATCTTTTCTTTAGGATGGATATTGTTTTCAAAATAAAGTTACTCTTAAATGTTTGAACAAGATTTAACGGTGTGCTTATACGCTCAAGTTTTATCTCAAAGTCTGATATGACAAAATTTGATTACATTTCATAATGTAAAATGTGACAAATCGCCAAGGTTCTAAATATGAACTCGAATTAATGCAATATTTTGCTAATAAACTAGAAGGTAGTTAAACTACAACTACGCAGCGAGCGGCATACTACGAGTGAGCGATGTTTGCAGTCACAGATATGTTTGGACGAATCAACACATCATTTTTGACAACTTCGAAACCCTTTATATTCGCAGACTTAACATGTTATAGCATCAGACTGAAACCCGCAAAATCATGTAGATGTGAAAGGGGTCTCTCAGTGCATGCAGTGTAATGTCAAAAAGGGTATATTGACCATATTTACATTCAAATGAATTATCTCATCGTTTTCAAAATCCTCGGAAAAATTTATATCCACAAATGCCACAAATTATAACAATTTTAAAATTTCGAAACCATGCATTGCTCAAGGAGGGGTCGCATCGGATACAATTGTTCCATTACATAAAAGTTACCTCAGTCGTTGATAATCTCAACTAAATCTCTTCATGGTTTCAGCATCATTGAGAAAAACTTTGTAACAACAAATACAACGAATTATACTATTAGATTAAAAATCACGGAATCATGAATGGCTCAGGGTGGCGCCCAGGCGATATAGAGGCATTATAAGCAGCGTACATCGGTCTATGTGTTCAAATGAACCACTCCGTCGTTTTCAACATCTTTGAATAGCAGATGCAATAAAATATAGCAGCGGGTTCAAGATCACGAAATAATACATGCTCAGCGTTCACATCCTTGAAACTTGGGAAGAACTGTTTCGAATTTTGAGCTAAAATTTGTATGTATGAACTCATTTAATTAAATTAATTGACATATAAATAGTTTTTTTAATGAAACACACACAGTGTTTGTTACCCATGAAGTCCAAAACATAGATGATATAAACAACAAATTTGTTGGCATCCGTATTTTGTGATGAATTATTTTCTGGAATTTATCATTCACTCTTGTTGATACATTGTCAAAATACATTACATTAAAAATGAATAACAGTTCTACATTGACGTCTTTAGGACATACATTATTGTTTAATCATATAAAATACGGATGAACTTATAAATAAAAATGCGTGCCAAAATTGTACAGATTTTCGACTATTAAAACGCTTTTTGTGCCGTAATGTACAGTATTTTCATATAATTTTTGTATAAAATTTAACATGATTTTAATAACGATTGCTTACTAGATGATTTATACCGGGACGATTGGGTTGACAAACGCGTGAATGGGAACAATGTAAACTTTAGTGTCACCAGCTAAGTAAATTTAATCATATTGATTTTCGATAGTTAAACTAGCGGATAAGAAAAATTCTTTTCGAAAATACACTCATAATCTAGAAATCTGATTAGCAGGAAATTACCGTGGACTTTTCCAGCTACACTCATTGCGCTTTCAATTTGAGCAATTTCGTATACGTAATTTACCGCGATACATTTAAAACCGAACGCAACAACTTCATACGAGTGAAATTGTTGGGAGTACTAACTAACGCCAACCCAGCGGTTATAAATGTATGCTAATCTGCACAAATATTTTATAAAGGTCATGTTATAAAGGCAGTATAATTCATGATTGTCTATTTCAAAGATATTGTGAAATTTGAGAGGAAAAATGAGCAGTTTAATCTTTACTGCCCAGAAAATACTATACTTAATCATTTTCCGATATGTCTGTCCAGAATCTTTATTTAATTAATAGTTTTACAGCCTGATTTGACATTATTCCCACATAAGTCGAGGTATATGCTTGGTTTGTGTTCGCAGACGTATTGCGGTTATCGCTCAAGTAACCAGTGAGAAGAGTTACGGTCTATATTTCTTTTGAAAATGAATAACTAGTCCCACAAAGTGGACTTCTTAAGCATACGTTTTATCTAATGCTTATATATGGACCGTAGATTAAGCGAAGTGTTATATAATTCTAGCAAACAGCATAACTTAGATCCCATTTACAGCTCAAAAAGCTACATTTGCGATGGGCGTGACAGAACGATTCATTAAAAGTCTCGCAGGTACAACCTTCTCAGTGGTCCAAGTCGAGCTAAGGGGCGCGATGTTTCTTAAAATGAACGGCTTAGTACGGGGGCGTTCGGGGGCGGCAGCCGCCCCCCCAAGTTAGTCTTAGACTTAGTGTAGGCGTTATATAGGGGCGTTAGCTTAAACTAAGGCTCATGCTTAGGCTGATCGTATATAGCCTGCACACATCACGTCCCTCAGTTTGACTTTGGCCGAGAAAATTGAACATCAAACGTCTTGGACTCGGTCACCACATTAAATGCAAAACAAAGCAATGACATAGACGAACAATATTTGGAACAGTTGGCTACAACAGGTTTGGATTAAGATTCTTTAGCTTGTTTAATGTTAAACATAATTTTAAATGATTATTAATCAAGTTATTCTGTGAAAGTATAAATTTTCGAATGCAGGATGACTATATTTTCATGCAGGTAGGCTGCGACACGTATCCTATACACAAGAACGCTTTTAAAGATATATACATAATATTTTGTGCTCGATGAGCTTTGTGATCACATATATACCTAGTGGTTGGGACACTTTGGACCCAAATATTCCTGGCGCCACAGTACTAGACTCTCGCGGAACTATGGGATTTCAGCATAATCAACTATAATGATCATATGTAGGTTTGTCTGTATGTTGGTTTGTGTGGTATTTTCTTGAAGTGTTGCACGATGTAGCTGCGAGTGTTTAATTTCTGCTTATAAACGTTATAACCTTCTGTTACAGTACCCAAATAAGAGAAATATCTACAACTAAAGCAAAGCTTTCTAAGAGGCAATACCTTACGAGTTGAGTCCCTATGGCATTGTTCAGAATTATTACAAGACAGTTTATGCGGCGTTCACGTTATAATGTCCCCAACGTTTGGCATACACCACACCCAATGTACACCACACAGTGTCAGGCACACTGTTGACAACAGGGTATCTTGGACACTCCCATGTTTTTAATAAATTTTTTCAAATTTTCTAGTTGAGCGTATTACAACTTCTCGACAGTGTGAGGCACACCGTGTCTTCTGGCAGTTTTATTGAGAGTGTTCAGAATTATTTGAGCAATGTTCATATGGGCTGGATACAAATATCGCAAATATAGAAAAAACTACACAGGACAGTTGACTAATAAATCGCATTAGCTACAGACGGTGTCTGTTATATAATTCGCGCCAAATTGGTAGCTAAGGGTGTGTGCGACACTGTCAAGGAAAAATGTAATAGCTAGGGGTGTATGGTACACCATCGGCAATTGATTTACAGTATGAGTGTCACGTTGACTGTCTATACGGTAGGGTCGCGACTACAGGGGGTCAAAAGTTCCAAACAGCGGAGCCATTATAAAGTGAACGCCGGATTAGTGTCCGATTACAACCTTAAATTATTCACTGCAAGGTTAGATACTGTTCAAAGATGAACATTGGAGCTGCGAAATACATTAAAACGAAGTGTCAGTGCTACTTGCATGATTTTAGTTTCAATCAGAATCAGGGACATATTCCAATTGATATACCAGTGAGATCAGCTGCAGTTGTGACGGCTTCAAAGATGATAACCTGATCTGCTACTAGATAATTTGATCGTCAGCAAAATAATTAGTAAACGCACTAACAGTAATCCCGATAGCATCACATATCAGATTTATAATATGCTTACGTTTTGGCTTGATGTCTTCGTAAATTTAGAATGCTTCATTCTCATGTTTTATTGAGTTAATATTGAAAAAATTCGACATACCTTAAAACCCTGGCTCCAGAAAGCATATTTAAATCTCCAGATAAACAGGACACACTTTATATAGACAAAGTCAATTGCTGTTATTTTCAGGCACGCAAGTACAAATGAAACAAACATACAACCTTTTCTCTTAAATTGGTCTAACCTATTTTATGCCATTGAAGAAATTAAAATCCCAGTTCATGGCTTACTGTTACTCAGGCAAAACTCGTCGTGTGCCTTAGCATAATCGAACTTCGCATGAAGCCATCACCTTGAGGTAAAAATAATTCCTACTTGTTAAGAATCAAAGAGCTAGATTTCTCTGGTAACCCAATATTGCAATACAATTGTCAACAATGAACGTGGTAAATTGTAATCACTGCGTATAGACTGCTTATTGCTGTTAAACTCGACTACTAAACAACTCAAATACACTACTATAATCCAAACGATTAAATGTAAAAACAACCAAAATATTACTTATTGATGCAAAGTGAAACTCATGCTATGCCGTTATCAATATATTAACTGTAAGCCTAACCATCAAACCTTATAAACTTCAGACAATATCTAAGCCAAAACCAAAACAAGCAAGTGTAGTACAAGTAAACTTTATCATGACATGCTCAGTTTCATTTTTTTAATTTGAATTCTCACAATTTTCCGCCCGAAAGCTTTAACTTAAATCGGAACCCGTGGGTGTAGACAACCGTCAATTGTGTCACAATTCTTGTACATTTTTCTTATACAATTTGCTATCAAACTACCACATTTAATGTGTTGGTTTGTTTGTATTTCCGACACTTCATATCAAATGATTTGGTCTAAAACATGCAACCCTTGCTGTAACAATAACAATTATCAAATTCCGTTTGTTGAGATATGGCAACATAGATCAAGTAATATATGCATATATTTGTATAAACTTAATATCGAGACAGTTTGATTTCAATGCATTTTTGAACGAGTAATTTAAGTCAAGCGAAAGACGCGTACCATATAAAAGCATTCGCAACGATTCTATGCTAATATTGTATAGTATAAGATATCAAATATATATATACCTGGAACATTGTTGCAAGTACCGCATAAACATTCTTAGCATAAATAGTGTACTCATCTTGTATGTCCAATCATAAACTGTTTCGATGGCTTCAGTTGACCATCTACCATGGGCGCAAACACGGTAGGTGACGGGCGGAGGGGTGACATAGCCCCACACATATGCCAAGTTCATCGATCATATATGTATTTATAGACATGTCCGACGCCCCCCCTCCCCAAAAGTCTTCCAACCTGGTCAGGCATGTATGCATTTATATATAAACTCACGGTAAGCAGCATGCAATATTCGTATAGCGGTTGTAAAATGGTACTGCGTCCCGCCGAGTGTCCAAATAATTTGCCTGTGCCATATCCATCAACTGTATTATATATAATTTAACAGCTGTTAAGAAGAACAAAATATAGGCGATAAATTTTGTATTATTTTCTCCGTCAGATAAAACATGATAAATTCAAACTCAGAACTTCATCAAGCGTACGCAAACAAGGAACGCTGTTTAAAGTGACACCGTAAAGCCACTCGTTGCGAGAGCCCTGAGGCAATATGACAAACTTATACAACCAAGTCATGCGTTTAAATTATGTCTCAGTTCGCCGTCAATTGTTGTTACCATCATTTGTGATAAAATTTACTTTCATGTTAAGCTAAGATTTATACTGTGAACGAAAGTGGCGGTAACTTAAAAATATGCAATTTTGCACATAGTAAACCAATGCAGCTTCTAAAAGCATTAACTTTTAGTTTTTGTTACAATACACATTGTCCAGAGTTTAATTAATTTAATTATGACTGTAGTGAGTGGAACGTGAGTAGCGAAGGATTATCTCACGGGGGTAAATTTTGATAGTGCCCGGCTTTTCCCGGGTTTTTATGCATGACACGCATAACTCAAATTCGGTTAGACGGATTCGCTCGCGCGATATATCATTCGAAAGCATATACTCTATGTGTGCCGTTTAGTCAGATAGATGCGAAAAAAATATTCCACCTCCTTCGAGCCGTATACATGGATCAATTGGGATTATGTCGGATCAAAATAGCGTCCGAGAAAACACGTTATAGATCTTATCTCGACAACTCGCGCAGCCTTAGCCAAATTAAGCTAAATTTGTTGGGCAAGAAACACTGTAATGCTTTATATCATGCTTCGCCAAATGGCTCTTTTAAGTTGTGTGATCGGAGTCAAAATAGTTTTTAAATGTGTCGATGAGACAAAAAATTCTCGAAAACGACCATATAACTGCGCTACCGCTTGAGTTGCTTGTCCTATTTTGTACATCAATGCACCCTCTACATATCTGCCATAGTTTGCTGCTTTAATCATTACTTACGCAGTAGGATTGGGCCAAAATGATAGTTTCAATGGGCCGCTTGGAACCAAAATATACAAAAACGGTCAAATTTCTGCAAAAGCGATATAAGTGCTATTAGACTCATTTTGTGGACACTCTCTATATCTGCTCTGTTGTAATTATTGACGCTGCGAGTCTGCTCCGTTGTCATTATTTTCGCTTCAGCTAGGGGTTGTCAAAATGGGGTTTCAAAAAGGCCCACGACACCCAGACCACGCACAATGATCTAAGCTTTATGTTTGTTATTGATATTATTTTGTACAGCGCTTGTTCCTCAAGTATATATCGGCACATCGTTACTCCATAAAATCATAAAAAGCTGGTAAATTTCTTCAAAGATTAAAGCAATGTGGCTGATATTCCGATTACCTTCTAAGTTGATGCTCGATATAGCTGTGAACATATCTCTAAAATACATATTCAACATTCACAACTTACGGCCTTGGCGATGAGACAATCTACTGGTAAATTAGCTGCAGCAGGATTAGCTCTTAGTACATAACAGTAGATAGAAAATGGCGGTTTTGCCCCC